>JASAND010001235.1:0-39675 GCA_030248195.1 Trissonchulus latispiculum
TTCTGTAGAAGAGGTTAAAGTTGGAGTTGCGACACGGTAGGGCCCACCACCATCAGGGTGCCCCCCAGCCACATGGATAGGTCCTAGAGCGAAACTAATGGGCCATTTAGATTCGGATGGATATGCAATTATATATACATGACAAAAGTTGCTCTGCTCATTTTGGGCTTTCACTTAAAACCAAATTTGACAACTTTTTGGAAATTTTGATTTTTGACCAATTAGGACCCCTTGCCAGGGCGCCACGGGTCGCTAGAGACCAATTTGGAGGGTTCTCAATGAGATAAAATGTTCGCCTCACCAAGGGCTTTCATTTGATACCAAACTTGAAAACTTTTCAAAAAATCGATTTTGGACCGGTCCGGACCCTGGTCACGGCGCCACAGGCCGCTGGGTCCACTTTGGAGGGGTCCACCGATGACAAAAAATGTTCGCCTCACCAAGGGCTTTCATTTGATAGCAAACTTGGCCACTTTTGGAAAAATCGATTTTGGACCGGTCCGGACCCTGGTCAGGGCGCCACAGGCCGCTGGGTCCACTTTGGAGGGGTCCTCCAATGACAAAAAATGTTCGCCTCACCAAGGGCTTTCATTTGATACCAAACTTAGCCACTTTTGGAAAATTCGATTTTTGGGCATTTTGGACCGGTCCGGAGCCTGGTCAGGGCGCCACAGGCCGCTGGATCCACTTTGGAGGGGTCCTCCAATGACAAAAAATGTTCGCCTCACCAAGGGCTTTCATTTGATACCAGACTTGGCCACTTTTGGAAAAATCGATTTTTGGCCATTTTGGACCGGTCCGGACCCTGGTCAGGGCGCCACAGGCCGCTGGGTCCACTTTGGATGGGTCCTCCAATGACAAAAAATATTCGCCTCACCAAGGGCTTTCATTTGATACCAAACTTGGTCACTTTTGGAAAAATCGATTTTTGGCCATTTTGGACCCGGTCCCGGGTCCGGACCCCTGGCCAGGGCGCCACAGGGGTCCGGGCGAAACCTACTATAGCCTATGCTGTAGTGCTCCCGCACCCCACCCCAAACCCCAAATAAGAGAGACCTGCTCACTGTAGATATTTCTGTAGAAGAGGTTAAAGTTGGAGTTGCGACACGGTAGGGCCCACCACCATCAGGGTGCCCCCCAGCCACATGGATAGGTCCTAGAGCGAAACTAATGGGCCATTTAGATTCGGATGGATATGCAATTATATATACATGACAAAAGTTGCTCTGCTCATTTTGGGCTTTCACTTAAAACCAAATTTGACAACTTTTGGAAATTTTGATTTTTGACCAATTAGGACCCCTTGCCAGGGCGCCACAGGTCGCTAGAGACCAATTTGGAGGGGTTCTCCAATGAGATAAAATGTTCGCCTCACCAAGGGCTTTCATTTGATACCAAACTTGAAAACTTTTCAAAAAATCGATTTTGGACCGGTCCGGACCCTGGTCACGGCGCCACAGGCCGCTGGGTCCACTTTGGAGGGGTCCACCGATGACAAAAAATGTTCGCCTCACCAAGGGCTTTCATTTGATAGCAAACTTGGCCACTTTTGGAAAAATCGATTTTTGGCCATTTTGGACCGGTCCGGACCCTGGTCAGGGCGCCACAGGCCGCTGGGTCCACTTTGGAGGGGTCCTCCAATGACAAAAAATGTTCGCCTCACCAAGGGCTTTCATTTGATACCAAACTTAGCCACTTTTGGAAAATTCGATTTTTGGGCATTTTGGACCGGTCCGGAGCCTGGTTAGGGCACCACAGGCCGCTGGATCCACTTTGGAGGGGTCCTCCAATGACAAAAAATGTTCGCCTCACCAGGGCTTTCATTTGATACCAGACTTGGCCACTTTTGGAAAAATCGATTTTTGGCCATTTTGGACCGGTCCGGACCTTGGTCAGGGCGCCACAGGCCGCTGGGTCCACTTTGGAGGGGTCCTCCAATGACAAAAAATATTCGCCTCACCAAGGGCTTTCATTTGATACCAAACTTGGTCACTTTTGGAAAAATCGATTTTTGGCCATTTTGGACCCGGTCCCCGGTCCGGTCCCCTGGCCAGGGCGCCACAGGGGGTCGGGCGAAACCTACTATAGCCTATGCTGTAGTGCTCCCGCACCCCACCCCAAACCCCAAATAAGAGAGACCTGCTCACTGTAGATATTTCTGTAGAAGAGGTTAAAGTTGGAGTTGCGACACGGTAGGGCCCACCACCATCAGGGTGCCCCCCAGCCACATGGATAGGTCCTAGAGCGAAACTAATGGGCCATTTAGATTCACCATATAGGGGTTCCTATTCGAATACGAAACCTCAGCCCAGCAGCTCGCATGTATAGGGCTGCCTACTCCGTAGGCCCAGACCCCCCTTTTACACACTAATTTTTGACCCCTGGCCAGGGCACCACAAACCACCGAGCAGCACCATCTCACTTCCCGGAGCCCTTCACCCTTGGGCCATGCCACATGAGCCATATGAGAGCCCGGCTTCGCTCGCTCCGTTCTATTTCGAGAGGCAATTATTTTCGGACTTTTTTTTAGTTTTTTTCGGGGGTCACTGGGGGGTCCCCACCGGGGGGTGGGGCCATCTGGGGGGGGGGGGTCCGCGGACAGTAATTTCCCCGGAATTACGGAACTTTTTGTACAAAAAACCTAAAATAGTACGGCTCTGAAGGGTCTTCCGACCTGCACCCCTGGGGGGGAAAAATGGAGAGAAACGCGACCTGCGCGGGGGGGGGCCAATTTTCATATCTCAAGATCTACCCGGCCGATCCGGCTGAAATTTTCACAGCATGTACCCCTGCCCACAGGCTCTTCACACACCAAGTTTGAGCCCGATCGGTCCACTCCTCCGCTGGCTACAGGCCAAACAATGTCCAGATTATACACATTGCGTCAAATTTTCCCTATTCTAGGGGGAGCGCTAAGGCGCCCCCCCTAATATACGTATATATATATATATATAATTCTTTCTTTCTTAAATTACGTACATCTTGATCAGGCTAGTACGCAGGATTTTGAAAAACCAAAGGGGCTCTAAGGTCAAATGCGACGGGGGTGGACCTGGAGGCCTTGATTTCGCCTTGCATATTATACGTTTGGTAAGAGAAAACAATCAAACAGATAAATCACCTCAAGAAGAGAAAACAATCAAACAAATAAATCACCTCAAGTCTTCTCAACTCTCCAAACCAACACACTCAAAAACTCACGCCAGGATGAAGAATGACACCGGCAGAGACACTGGTGATGTCCGTGGTGGCATCGCTGATTGTCGTCTCCGTACTGACCGAGTCATCAAAGCGGACCCATTTCTGACTCCCATTCCCGATGGAGGCCGATGCCTTGCCACTGGACTGAACCGAGGGCGGTCTCTCCCCCCAAGAATGAGGTGGTTCCGCCATGCCTTGTAGAATTCCAGAACCAAATTGCTAATATAGAGTATTGACTTCGACGTAAAGATAACTCACACAGCGCCAAAACACGGATATATACCAAAGCAACGGCGTCTTTGAGCTGGGCGGATGGATCATAAAAACTGAAATGTACGTACGTAGGTAAGTTCGTATATATGCATGGGGAAAAACACAAGACGACGCTGAACACCATAAGCAAGGCCTTATGGTTGCTATATTTTTCCAACCTGAGCGCGGCCCGTTCCTCCTTAAGCTGGGCCTGGTCCGGATCTGAGTGAAAATCCCTAGTGTCGGAGCACATCCCTTCTACACATTGAGCTGTATGTACTATGTATAATGTATATACTGGGTTGTGTCCTCCAGGCGCGAAATGGCACTTAGGGGTTTTGGCCCCCAGCTAGCCAGGTAAGCAAAATTATCCACAACCGACAGTATATATACAAGGATGACGCAGCGTCCTTGATAGTACCGTGCAATAGTCTCTAATTGTTTCCTTGTTGGGTTGTTAAAAATTTTTCAAATAAGATGGGTGGGTTTCCCTCGCCACATTTGGCTATGTGCCAAACTAATGGTGGAGCGGATCGATCAAATTTTTGCACTGTGCAAAGAGGAAGACTTGCCATCATTGCAGATATTCCCAAAACTTTTCTAGCCCAACCCAGTTAGTCAGAAGGGGGAAAACATCACCGGACGTTGGGCGGAGGGGGTAGCCCTGTTTTTTTCGTCGAAACTTTTTGCGAACTTTTACGCAGTCCTCCAAATTTTTTTGCGGAACTTCGCAAAAAATTGCGAAATTCATATTTTTTACTAAGTTTAGCGAGCACTGTACAAAAGTTTATCGCAAGGCAATGCCTGTACAGTCTCTCATTTTTCGAGCGTTTAAAACCAAAACAAAATCTTTTCTTTTAAAGATGTTTACAACTTACGTTAGACCCATCGTCGAATGTGGCACGGAAATCTGGTCACCTTATTTACTGAAAGACATCGACCTAATTGAAAATGTTCAAAGAAAATTTACAAAGCGTATTCCGTGTTTAAGAAATCTGCCTTACATGTCGAGGTTACGCGATCTAAGTGTTCAGTCGTTAGAACATCGAAGAATTCTCTTTGACCTAAATTTGTTATATAAGATTATCCACAAAAAGGTGGATTTAAATTTTGACGACTTATTTTGTTTCTCACCGCCAGCACCTACACGGAGCCACAGTCTACGCTTAATGCTGCCTCCTAATACAGGCAGAACTTTCTTGCAAAATTTGTTCTTTCATAGGATTATAAGAGCTTGGAATACTCGACCGAAAAACGTAGTCGAAGCAAAAAGTCTCAGTGTATTTAATGATCGTCTGGCCAATTTAGATTTAACAAGTTTTCTCAAGGGGCGAGGGTTAAGTGATCACGATTGATCCTCCTCGTCCGTCTCAAGACTCGAATTTATTTAGCTTGTTTGTTTCTGTTTGTCATTTATGGTACACTAACTGCTATATACGTATATATATGTTATTTAGTTTCTGTACTTATTACGCATTCCGTTTCTTTTCTGCTTATTTTTTCATTCTTGAGTAAATTCTTCTTCTTCTTCTTCTTCTAAGATATATACGTAACTAATGAATTTTATTATATAATTTCGTTGTATTTAAACGCATTTTAACATTACACGATTAGTATTAACCAAGTTACAACTAATTTTTCCAAAGTCGAAGCATGTGCACGCGTGTATATGACAAGAATATAAATTTAAAGATAGAGACGCGGGGGTCTGGGGGCGGGGCAGAAGTTGAGAAAATTTCGTTAAACAGAGGAAAATCCTTAATACTCAAAGCTTCGATTTCGGCAGCCAGTCAAAACCTAAAATATACTGCATGTGGGTACTATGTGTACGCATATATATACTTCTTTAAATATATTTTAGGAAATTAGCTTATGCAAAAAGAATTTCATTGCATAAGCTTGCACTAAGTACGTATTCTATCTCGGATAAGATTGAAAAGTGTCCATGAATATAAAAAATACGCACCGAAGGCGCGAAAATTGTTTGAAATTTTCTGCAAAAAGTACCTGAAAGCCATGTATTTATATCAGAAAATTTCTACTCACGGCCAAAAATTTTTGCGGAACCTTTGCGCAGAGCTCCGAAAAAAGTTGCGGAATTTTCAAAAAAGTGCGGAATTTCGCAGTTTTTTTGGCAAACAAAAAACACAGGGGCAGCCCCCCAGCCCTTTTTTCAATCCTCCCCCATAACTTTTTTGGGAGGACGTCCTCCCCCCAACTTGCCAAAATGTGGTTGATTTTAGAGTAAATTTTGCAAAAACTGTCAAAAAAGTCCGAATTTTTGGCTGAAAGTGTTTATTATTCCGAGAAATATATACGTACACGTTTTTAACTGTACTATGGAATTTCTGATTCAATATTGACCTTATTTTGGACTTGGAAACACTTGGCAATCAAGTTTTCGAGTTTAGAACTACTGTCAGATGATAAAATTACTTCATGGTTGAATGATTTTTGGCATTAGAAACGGATGAAAATACGATTTTTGGCATAGAAATAGAAAAACGTTTTGGGGGAGGGTTGGGGGTTCTGGGGGTCTCCAGAGGGCCCCCAGAAAAAAATTGGGGGAGCCTCTCCCACCCCAAATCTCCGTTACACCTAGGCCCAGGAAGCGGTTGGGTAGTTTCCGGGGGGGTGGGTGGGGTGGGGGTGTCGGGCCGAGGTGTGGCTGGGCAAAAAATCTGGGGAGGGGGGGGCTCGCGACGGAGGGTGGGGGCACAGGAAGAACTGTTCTGTAAAATCATTGTAAATTTGGTGTAAATTAGTACAATTTACAACGTTTTTACAGCGCTGTAAATCTATCATACTTTTTTACCGTGGTTTTACAGCGTTTTTACCACGTTGTAAAACTGTTGAAAAACAACTACTATGATTTTACCACGTTTATACAGCAGTGTAAATTTGTAGTAAAAATTGTACTTTGATTTTACCACGAATTTACTTTGTTGTAAAATAAAAGAAGTTTTACCACGGTTTTCCCGTGTAAGAATTGGTATTACCGTTCATTGCAGCTTTCTTCGCCTTTCTAAACGTTTCAAACTGGTTCAAAATGGCTTTTTTGTTATGCTAATATACATGTACGTATATGTTCCTGCCAAGGTTTGTTATGTTCCGTAATGACTTTCATATCAATGCTGATTTAATTTTTGGATCATCAAAAGTGGACTTTCTAGACTGTAAGGTATGAAGAACAACAATTTATTTTTGTTTTGTACGTAGTTTATGTATATATACGAAGCTTTATGTATTATATACTCTAATCCAGGTTTGTTTTGAAAATACGACCTGTTCCGAAATTGTTACTTTTAAAATTTAATATTCTTCTTTAAGTTAAGTTCTTCGTTAACTAAAAAGTACAGTAACTCAGGTGTTCCTGGGGAGGGGGGGCGTAATTTCCAAATGCGAAAAGGAAGTGACGGAAATTTTCGCCAAATTGCCGAAAAGTCTTGTTTAATTGGGGACAATTTTGTGTTTTCCCAACTTGGAAAATCGTAATATTACATTTTGCTGTTTTCGCCAGTTGGAAATTACGCCACCAGCCGCACTGAATGAGAATGACGATATATATATAAAAATATATATATATCAGGTGGCGGGTGGGGGGAACCCCTCCCCAAATGGAAAAGTCCCGACCCCACCCTCGAAATTTTGGAGGCCGACCCCACCTCCAGATGGCCAAACCACCCCAGACCCCACCCTCAAAATTTCCGAAATTTTGACTCAAAATTAGGAAAAGTTGGAAAGTTTTCGCAAACATTCCATTTTTTTCTAAAAACTGACCAAGTTGGTTCGAATAATTGTTGGTTGTAAATAGCGTCTTTTTATAGCAAATCGCAAATTTTTTCTTTTTTTTACCCCCCCCCCCAAATTCCATTTTCCGGATCCCACCTCACCCACCCTAATTTCGGCTACCCCCACCGTCAACTTTTTCTCAAGGTATATATATATACATCTAATAATAAACGCCATCATATATAGTTTCATTGGAACTTTGGTTCTGGGGGGGGCGTAAATCTTGGAAATTTTGGTGGTCGACCCAAGAAATGTGATGGGAGGTATATACCCCCCCCCAGAATTCGGACCTCAGAAATTTAAAAAATGGTGAAAAATGCTAAATTTTCGGTAATTTGGCCCTTTTTCCGTCAAAATAGGGCCTGTTTTTAGCGTTTTAGGCGTTTTTTTACACTATTTTAAAGTGATTTTAAGTCAAAATTTTAGAAACATTTTTCAAAAAATGATTATGTTTTGGCCAAACTAAGCTAACTTTTTAGGTCAAGAAATAGTTTTATCCCTACACGGAAAACTTTTATTTCTCCATAACGGCAGAGCCAGGAGACAAACTATATATAGCTCATTAGAAAGCTTAGGGCAAACCCTAATTACATATATATAGTTCAAAGTCGTGCTAGCCCAAACCAGTCAAAAGTTCGTGTCCAATAAAGAAAAAGTGGGTTTTTACGCTTGACTATACGCAACCTAAAAGAAGCAAAATTTTGATGGCCTAAACTTTTTGTATGACGGCGCTGGTGCGAAAAGAATACAGAGTAAAAACCAGAAAACTAATACGTATGAATATAACTAACTACATTAACTGGTCCAAATTATCCTGAAACAGTTTTAAAACACATTAAAAAATGCTATTTATTACGTTTTGCTATGCTGGCATATTAATGTAAATTTGTGGTAAATTTGTGATAAAAAGTTGTAAACTTATGGTAAATTTGTGGTAAAAACAACGTAACAAATATGGCTTCATTTTCCCACATTTTTTACCAAACTTTTCCATTGACTATTAGCGTGGTAAAAATGTGGTAAAAGTATAGCAATAACATGAGAAAACAATGGAACACATATTGGTGGATTTGTTGTAAAAACGGGATTTTGAATGGTAAAATCGATGTAAAACAGTGTAATATCATGGAAAATTATAGGATTTCTTGTGCTAAAATTATCGTACCTTGCGCAAGTAAAAACGTGGTAAAAAAGTCATAAATGCCCAATGGCTAAGAACCACTATTTTACCACATTTTTACAATTTATTTTACTATTTTCCCATGAAAAGTTCTCCCTGTGGGGACCCCCCTAAATTTTCGATTTTATGCCATTTTTGGCCAAAAATCTGGGGGGGGGGGGGTAGCAAAAATCTGAAAATCTGGGGGAATCGCCAAAATTTGTCATTTTGCCCCCCCCCACCACATCTATGGTTTCGGGTATTTCCTCGAATTGTGAGAAAATTTTGACTTGCTCTCCCCCAACTTTCGGCTACCCACTCCCGAACCGTTAAACCGAACGTTAAAAACAAGCGCCTTATTTTGAAGAAAAAGGGATAAATTACAGAAATGTTGCATTTTTCGACCATTCTTCGCAATTTCTGAGGTCCGAATTGTGGGGGCGGGGTTGTAGGGTACCATACTAGGGTACCCATATCACATTTCGGGTGTATACCATAGGTGTAAGGTGGGGGGGGGGGGTCGGGGGGGGGTAGTAGCCCCCCCAGCCATTTTTTCAACCCCCCCCAGAACTTTTGGGGGGGGGGTCGTCTCCCCCCAACTGGGAGGGGGGTAGTCGCGCCGAAGGCGCGAAAAACGGCCAAAAATTGGGTATTTTTAGAGTAAATTTTGCAAAAATTTTCAAAAATGTCCAAATTTTTGGCTTAAAGTGTCTATTATTGCGAGGAATACACATTTTTAACTGTATTATGAACTTTCTGACTCATTATTGACCTTATTTTGGACTTGGAAACATGTTGGCAATCAAGTTTTCCAGTTTAAAAACCATGTCTAATGTCAAAATCACTTCATAATTAAATGTTCATTGGCATTAGAAACGGCTGAAAATGCGATTTTTGGCATAAAAATTGAAAAATTTTTTGGAGGAGGGTTGGGGGGTCCTGGTGGGGGGTTGGGGGGGTCTGCAGAGGAGGCCCCCCCAAAAAAAAGTTGGGGGGGAGCCCCCTCCCACCCCAAATCTCCGTTACACCTATGGTGTCTACCCATAGGTGTACCACCTGTTTGGGTTGGGGGGGGGGGGGGGGAAGAAGGTCCAAATTCGGCTCGGGGGACCCCACCCAAATCCGAAATTTGGGGGAGGGGGACCCCCCCTAAACTGTACCCAAGTTTTTTTTTGGCTAAAAATGCTCCTTTTTCGATGTACAGTACATAAAACATACTCAAAAGCTTCTGTCGATAGTTTTCGTATGCGAAAATAGGGCTTGAAAATTGACAAATTTGTGCTAAAATATGCCTAAATTAGCCCAGATTGTGGTTTATAATTGCGTATATTACCTTTTAATTGCTATAAATAACCATCTTTAGCTCTTTATATGTGATTTATAGCCATTTTTTCGAATCTTTTTCAAAAATTTTCAAAAATTGCAGAAAATTTTTTCAAAAATTTTGCATTTTTTACCTGGTTTTGACCCAATTTTAGGGGGGAGGGGGGTTTGAGCTCGTCTTGGGGGGAGAGTAGTTGAGGTCGGGTAGGGGGGGGTCTCACAGGGGGCAAACTGTAGCCTGGTTCACCTATGTGTCGACCACCAAATGTCCAAGATTTACCCCCCAGCGCCCAGACCCAAAGTTCCAGCGAAATTATTATTGGGAGCGCGAGAGCGTTTGGTATCGTTGGAATCTACAGTACCCTACGACAGAAGGGTAACAGTTGACGAAATCGTCAAGTTGACGATTTTCGTAAACCAGTTCGCCCTTTTCGCCAATGTTCACGAATGTTGCAATTCACACACGAGTATAGCCAACTTGACGATTTCGTCAACTGTTACCCTTCTCGTGCAGGGTACTGTATATAAATTTTGGAAATTTGATGGTCGACTCCCAAAAGCGTACCTGGGTATATAACCCCCAAGCCCGAATCTGGACCATAGAAATTTCAAAAAATGGCCAAAATGCAAAATTTCACTTTCGAAATAAGGCTTGTTTTTAACGTTTTAGGCGTAACACCGTTTTAAAGCGATTCTAATTGAAATACCAACGCAAAAAATATTTCAGCATAATAGTAATAATAATCAACAGTCAGAATCACACGTTTATTTCTTGAGTGTGGTAAGCCTAGAATACATATATGAGAAATATTCTACCTTTCCCGTTCATGTCAAAGCTGTTTCCGACGACGCTGACTGACTGCTTGACTAATGTAAAAGCACGAGACAGAAATTATGCACAACTCTGGCCAACTACTACCAGAGTCTGAGCGAAGTATATATTCAGGCACAGCACTGTCCTATTAACTTGTCGTATCATGCACACGCCACATTGCCTTACAGTCGAACTGGAAACAGTGAGCCTGGGTTGTGCCAGAAGTTAGGTACAACTCTGACTCACTCTCAACAATCTAGAACCTCAGTGAGCCACAGTAGCTCACAAAACTATGGTCTACATTTACGATTGAATTGTTTTTAACATTTTCATATGCAAGCAGGGGGATTAAACCCCGTACCTAATGCCCTTGTCAAGTTTTGCTTGCGCACTGTCTTACAGCCGACCTGGAACCAGTGAGCCTGGGTTGTGCCAGAAGTTAGGTACAACTCTGACTCACTCTCAACAATCTAGAACCTCAGTGAGCCACAGTAGCACACAAAACTATGGCCTATTATTTATAATTGAATTATGTTTTACATTTTCATATGCAAGCAGGGGAGTTAAACCCCTACCTAATACCCTTGTCAAGTTTTGCTTGCGCACTGCCTTACAGCCGACCTGGAACCAGTGAGCCTGGGTTGTGCCAGAAGTTAGGTACAACTCTGACCCACTCACTACAATCTGAAACCTCAGTAAGCCACAGTTGAGCATACAACTATAGCCTATTAGCTATGTTGAAAATGTTTGTTCTGGCTTTGCTATACCCCCACGTCAGCTCCAACACACCACCACACAGACATACAAAAGGAAAACAACACAGAACATAAAGTTTTTGGAGAGACTGTTTCTGGAAGGAAAAAGCCGCCGACTGAAAGCCAAACGAAAATGTAGAAGCCAATCCAGTCTCCAGTATTCGGAACGGATCCAGTTCGAACCGGTTCAGAAAAGATGCCAGCTGCTGGGACGGAATGACGCAGTGGAAAGGCAGCAGGCGGTCACGCACTGACAGAACGCTGAGAGCCCAGAAGGGTGAGCACGGGCAGCGCAATGTAAAGGATCACAAGCATAGACTAACGGCCGGTTGCACCAAATCTGACTTCTAATTAGACTAATTTGTAATTAAGTTCTAATTAAGGCCATTTTCCGTTGCACCAAATGGAACGTTAGTTAGATTTTAATTCTAGTCAGGGGTAAGATTAACATTTGACTAACTTCTCACTAAAATCTGATTAAAATCTGACTAAAATCTAACTAAAGTCGTCATGTGACATAAGCTTGTACTTGATTTGCTAGAGCGCATCTGGGAAATATACTCATTGGTTTAGAGTTAATCAGATTTTAAAATCTAACTAGCTTGGTGCAACGGAGAATCTGATTAAAATAAGATTAAGACTAGCTAATAACATTTTAGTTAGAAGTTAATCATAGTTGGTGCAACCGGCTGTAAAATAAGAAGGTACAGTACAGTACAGCACTATAGTGACAACATTCTTCTCATGGCATTACCGCAACAATAATAACTTATGCAAAAATAATATATACGTAATTGGATGAAATGAATATGGAAGCACAGGCTTTTTTGTAATAGGACTAGGTTTAAAGCGCACTAATATGGACCAGCTTCGCTGAACAACCCATATTCGCGGAAACTGCTCAGACTGGTGCTGACGGAAGTTCTTCAGTAACAGTTTACCAATTTGTGAGCATCATGACTCTGCGTCTGCAACAACTACGTATTATGTAAGTTGTGCTCGTAATACTTAATACTTGCTTAATTAAAATAAAACGCATGAACTTAAAACGCTTGAAGTAAGCTTCCGTAGTATTCCAAATCAGCATGTTAGCCTAGAAATTGACGAATGTAGAGCTTATGTCAATAAACATCATATGCGGAGTGGAACATGAGTGTCCGCGAATATCGGTTGTTCAGTGAAGCTTTTCCATATTAGTGCGCTTTAAACCTAGTCCTGTTGTCATTTACAACCTGCCCCTCCCTCCCATATTAACGTTTTAAAACCTTGTCCTATGCCCGCTTAAAACCCAATGTCACTCATATTGCATTTTTCACGCTCCATCGGATCATTTTTATTCTTGTATTATTTCATTTTTAAGGTTTTCAGTAAAAAGCAAAAATGTTAAAGCTGTGTGAAAGAAACTTTAAAAATTCACCAGTAATTAACCGAACATACAGAACAAAGACGATTGAAAAGCACCAATTTCTCACTTTTCCTCGATTACGGCGAAAACCCCTTATCAATTATTTATCTGTAGCTATTTATAGGCACTCTACTGCACCGCAACCAGATGAAAATTATATATACTGCCAATGAAGGAAACTTGTACGGCAGGATTTTTAATGCTCTGCTGCACTTGTATGTAAAATTTCGGACGATTGCAACTTATCTGTAGTAGTTACAAGCCGTGATGTACTTCAGCAGCACTCAACTGCAGCGCAACCAGATGTAAACTTTACTGTCAGTGAAGGAAACTCATGTGGCACGATTTGCAATGCTCTTACGCACTTGTATACAAAATTTCGGACGATTGCAACTTATCTGTAGCTAGTTATAAGCCGTGGCCGTGCTGTTGAAAATTTTGACCAAATCTTTTTTGCTACTTGTAGTACTCGTCATGCTGATTCCAACGATACCAAATTTGTCTAGTTTCGTTGAGTATTTAGCTGGCACGGTGCTCGAACGGGTCTCTAAGGGCCGCGCAGCGCCTTTTACACGCATATTATAGGGGGAGCGCTACCGCGGCCCCCCTATAATTAGTTTAATTTTCTTCTTTCTGTGGTTTTCTATACTAGCATTTCTTACTAGTAGTAAAAGTCATTTTTCAAAATTTGACAGTTGCTTTTTTCGAAAAATTTTCCACCTTTTGACCCAAACTTTCAACGTAGTGGTATCGAAAACATTGAGTGTAGCTGAGTCAATTTTAATATGCCATCTTTGCTGAATCCAACGATGTCAAAATGTTGCTGCTAGGACGCATATTGCGTGTGATACAAATTTTCAAAGAATAGTCCTTGTAATCACCGGTAATCACCTGCTTTCTCAGGATATTATTCTAGCTTTCAAAGAGACAACAGCAGTTTATTTTATCACGTAAAGTCAACCTTCACACCCCTTAAAGGTAGATGTTTTGTGGATTTTCCAAAATAAATTCTTGTCCCCTCCATGACAGGATTATGTTCCCCCGGTAGCTAGTTCTACGGGTTTCCCTGATCATCCCGTACAAACCTTTTACTCTTGGAAAAAGCATGCATTGTTTAGACAAACATTAAACAAGCAAACTCCTACTGCCTCACCTGCTCCTCGTAACTGAAAACGGTCAGGAAATTCGGTCAAGCGATTATCAGTAAATTCGTTGATGAAGATACTTCTTTAGCTAGTCTCGTCTTTCCAAGCCAACGCCGAAAACCTGCTTTTCAAGTAGAAATCGGATCGTTATGTGGAACGTGGAACTAGCCGCTATTTCAGTATCTCTGGGAAATAACATTTCGGCTGCAAGCCAATCAGGATGATGTAGAGCAATTGAGCTTTCCAGATTTGAAACATTTATCTGTTTCCTACCAGAAGCATGGTCAAGTTCGACTGCTCTTGCTTCATCCAAGATAGTAACACAGAAAAGGCGCTGCATCGTAGGGTGCTGTTCTAGCTGACCTCTTGCCATTCTAGCCACGCAAAGGTAAATGCATTTTAAAATTATTGGCATCTCGACCACAACCCGCATCCAGCTAATTTTGAGGCAGAAACCTGCAAGATCCAAAAATTATATCCAGCAACCTTTGACCTCTTTGCAAGCAGTACCGTTAAGTTTTTAAGTTAATGTTTGTACTGAATAACCACTTCGTGTACCACCAATGATAGAAGAAATCCATCTGCGATGTCTAAGGTGCTATGATACTTGGTAATAGTAAACTGGATAAACAGATGCAGCATAACACAAGACACTATTGACAGCATTGAGATATAGGCTACGGTGCAGATAACTAAATGTCCAGAGATGGTGAAATCCCCACAGATGAATTCCTTGACAGAAACGTATGATTCATGCTGAGTAATTGTTGCCTCCATTACGCCAGACAACGTTAACTGTATTTTTCAGCATGAATTCTAGAAACCGATCAAAGGTCTGGATCCGCCAAAATTGAACAGTACCAGTGATCGAATGTTCAAGGCTAAAATCAAGAGTCCATTTATATATACTCTAACAAATTAGCAGAATAGTAGGACTTTTCCAGCCAGTATAATCTTCGAAGCGTAATGTTCATGTTAGCGAATGAAGCAATATTCTTGTGTTTTTGTTTTTCGTATAGACTGGGCAAACTGAAATAAAAAATTTAGAAAATTGAAATAGGAGATTTTAATTATTCACACCCTTGGTAATTCCTGAGAACTTTTGCCAGGACGTTCTCAGCAGAAATACAGGCTAAAAATAGGAAAATGAATACTTGAAAGTCCTAGCAACAACGGCAACTTTTGCTAGAGCTTTCACAAGATAAATAACCCGTTAGCGCGGGTCACTGTGTCAAAGTGGCATTGTGTATTTTTATCAATATCATTAAAATACCTTTTGCAATGACTCCTAAATAACTAACAGGTTTAAAATTTTAGCTGAATTTTCTAAAAATTAACATTGAATAAATAAATTTATTTTATTTTTGAATGAGAATACTTTTTGTCTTGTCTTCAGAATCTATCGAGTTCCTGCCTACTGAGTATCAAAAGAAATATAATTTAAGGAAACATTTTGAAATGTTTTAATTATGGAAACATCAGACAGAAATGATTGAATTCTTACGCTTTGTTAGCAATTTCAAAAGTAAATCTTCATTATGAGCGAAATTTTTAAGCTAATTTGTAAGCAATATGTCCTATTATAACCAAGAGTGCATAATTATAAGAGTATGCCACTAGGGAAGCTCTATGTTATCAGAGCAAAAACTATGCTCTGCACGCAAACGGCCCACCCCCCCCCCCGCAAATCAGACCCTAGTGACCCCCCCCCCTCGCAAATCAGTACCTAGTCGAAACGGGGGTACGCTCACTAGCTCTATGTTTATGTGCTTAAGCTCGAAAACACAAGCAGTGCGTGCGCGAATTTTGTGACTGCTTCGAGCTTTAGAGCACAAACATAGCGCTCAAAATTCTTTGAAGTGATGGGTCTGATTTGCGGGGGGGGAAGGTGGGCCGTTAGCGAACAGAGCATAGTTTTCTCTGATAACATAGAGTGCCTAGTGGCAACTCTTATGTTTATGTACTCTTTGCCAATACGATAAAGCCAAAACCTTTGTTTTAGTCATATATATATACATGTTTACGTAATATATACATACTTCCAATTAAACTGGACTTAGTTTGCACATTTGGCCAGCAGGCCTCATGACATGAGCAGCTGGGTATCTCTTATTCAAGAAGGAAGGCAAAAAGTAATTAATATATATATATATATATATATATATATATATATATATATATATATATATATATATATATATATATATATATATATGTATGTGTGTGTGTGTGTGTGTGTGTGTGTGTACAAGAGCTAAAATTCTAGTCGTCAGACACGAAACCTTCCAGCTTCACCTTCAGTCTCCCATCTCTATCTGTACGTTTCAGATCATCTCTCAGCATGTAAGTGAGAGTCTTGACCTGACGGTCATCATTTGCGAATTCAACGGCATACTTGAACGTATAGCTTTCTTCCATTCGGCAGACGCTTGGGCATAGGGTTCAAGATGATGAATTGAGAAGATTGATGGTGGTGATGATATCTTTGTTGTTAAGGTTAATAGTTCGATGCGGATCTTGTAGCTGACATACATTGCTGCCACACTCAGAAAAGCTAAGCCAATATCCAGATGCCCCAAGGAGAGAGATAGGTACATACCAGCAGCAACCGGGGTGGAATATGGACTGCTGCCTCTAATACTCCAGGTCCAAAAAAAGCACAATAAAACTGGCACACTGGCAAAAAATGAAATACAACTCAAACCGCCAGTGCTTGAACATGGTGGGATGATGATGATGATGATGAAACGATAAATAGAAAGATAGAACTAATCTTTAACCTAAAAATAATTATAACAGATAAGTTAAATACTGAACTGTTAAGGTCGGGTTATCCAAAACAGCAGTTCCATTCCAGCAGACTTGGAGCTTAAAATCCAATATTCCAGACAGGCAATGTTTATGGGGAAGGGTCTAACAAAAGTTGGCAGTTTGCGTTTATTTGTGTAGGATGAAAATTTTTTCACTTGGGGGTCTGGGGGGGCGGAGCCACCGGCGTATCCAGGATTTTGAAAAGGGGAGTCCAAAAATTTTTATCCGATTATTGGATTTCAAAATTTAGTATATATATATATATTATGTAGATAATATTTTAAGCGAAGCGCTTATTAGGCTATAAGCTTATAAATTGGGTCGATTTTACAAGCTTATAAATTTTAGCGTTTCACGAAGGCCTTGTAAATCGACCCCCCCCCCCGCAAAACAGACCAATCATTTTTCAATTGACGAATAATAAGTCACATTTGCGGGGGGCGTTGCTTACTGTAGAAAAGAGTGAGCATACGCAATTGCGTACTAGGTACTCATTTGCGGGGGGTCCACTGGGTACGCAATTGCGGGTGGGGGTGGGCCGTTAGCGTGCAAAGCATGGCTCAGCTGTTGATAACATAGAGTGTGACGCTTGTCACACTCATATATTATGTACTCTTGGTAAAAATAAATAAGAAGAACACTAAAATGCTTTTGATTATAGAACATTATATATAGATCATACATTGCAAGAACATTAAAAAGAACTTTTGGGGCGATAGACAAGATGAGGCGATCTAGACTAGCAAGTAGTCGCATGTTTATAACATCAAAGGAAGTCGCCATTCAGTGTAATGTTGTGTTCTTTGTCTCCCGCCCCCGGTTTTCACTTAAAATGTTCACTTAGTAATGAGTTTGATTTGCATAAGCAAGTCTAGGAGGTTTTATGCTGTAGCGCTTCTACCAGGGTTGGCGTATCAGGAAAAAACCGGGACAAGCCCGAACGGGAGGCGTCAAGTACCCTTGTACCCACGAAACCAGGACCTAGAAGAGAGAAGGGAAGAGGGAGGTTCAGCTTTTCACTCACCATTGAAAGTAAAGAATTGGTCCCGCCGGGGATGGAACCACGGCCCTTCTGCTCTAGAGTCAGACATGCTAACCACTACACCACGGGACCATCAGCTGAACTCCCATTGCAGGCCTATCAATCTTTCTTATGCCTGCTTCCCTTACAATGTTGTTTGCTATTCGCATATGCATAAATATGAAAACTAACCTTTTTATGTCCATTGTTGCTGTGCATATAGATATGCACAATGTACTTAAGCATATACAAATAGGAGATTTTAGTTATTCACACCCTTGGTAATTCCTGAGAACTTTTGCCAGGACGTTCTCAGCAGAAATACAGGCTAAAAATAGGAAAATGAATACTTGAAAGTCCTTGCAACAACGGCAACTTTTGCTAGAGCTTTCACAAGATAAATAACCCGTTAGCGCGGGTCACTGTGTCAAAGTGGCATTGTGTATTTTTATCAATATCATTAAAATACCTTTTGCAATGACTCCTAAATAACTAACAGGTTTAAAATTTTAGCTGAATTTTTTAAAAATTAACATTGAATAAATAAATATATTATATTTTTGAATGAGAATACTTTTTGTCTTGTCTTCAGAATCTATCGAGTTCCTGCCTACTGAGTATCAAAAGAAATATAATTTAAGGAAACATTTTGAAATGTTTTAATTATGGAAACATCAGACAGAAATAATTGAATTCTTACGCTTTGTTAGCAATTTCAAAAGTAAATCTTCATTATGAGCGAAATTTTTAAGCTAATTTGTAAGCAATATGTCCTATTATAACCAAGAGTACATAATTATAAGAGTATGCCACTAGGGAAGCTCTATGTTATCAGAGCAAAAACTATGCTCTGCACGCAAACGGCCCACCCCCCCCCGCAAATCAGACCCTAGTGACCCCCCCTCGCAAATCAGTACCTAGTCGAAACGGGGGTACGCTCACTCGCTCTATGTTTATGTGCTTAAGCTCGAAAACACAAGCAGTGCGTGCGCGAATTTTGTGACTGCTTCGAGCTTTAGAGCACAAACATAGCGCTCAAAATTCTTTGAAGTGATGGGTCTGATTTGCGGTGGGGGGTGGGCCGTTAGCGAGCAGAGCATAGTTTTTGCTTTGATAACATATAGTGCCTAGTGACACACTCTTATGTTATGTACTCTTGTTATAACCAAGAGTACACAATATTAGGGAGGGGTGAGCCGTTAGCAAGCAGAACATAGTTTTTCTGCTCATAACTCTTATATTATGTACTCTTGTTATAACCTACTTTGCCAATACGATAAAGCCAAAACTTTTGTTTTAGTCCATGTCTTCTATCTTATCGTGCTAATAAATGCACCCGCCTCCCTGCAGTCCTAAAGAGTCATTTCATTTTTGATTTTTCAGTCAGCAGGCTTCAGGGTTTATTAGGCGGCCTCCGGGCTTATCAGGCAGCCTTCGGGCTTATCAGGCAGCCTTCGAGCTTATCTCTTATTCTACGGAAACTACAGCCGAAAAACCGTGAAAATGATGGTTGTGACAACCCCGTCCTGAAACCCGTTTTTGATCAAAACACGAGCTGTAGTTAACCGTTTTGGTTCAAATTCGCCACACTATTAGTACTTATATTAGCTAATATGCATGCAAAGTTTCAGCCGTTTCAGCGACAGTTAGGATTCTTCAAAGTTGATCGCTCCAGATTGCTTCCAAATGAGCTGAAATTGAAACTTTGAAGGCCATTTTCTCACGCATACGAGGGAATTTGGACAAACGGATTGAGCAGTGATACTTTGACCAATAATGGATACAACATAAGTGAAAATGAAGAAAATCGGAGAGGGTCGATTTTAAAACCAATCGCGACATCTGCGTGTTTTACAAAAAGCCTGTCATATATATATATATATATATATATATATATATATATATATATACATGTTTACGTAATATATACATACTTCCAAATTAAACTGGACTTAGTTTGCACATTAGGCCAACAGGCCTCGTGACATGAACAGCTGGGATATATATATATATATATGTACAAGAGCGAAAATTCTAGTCGTCAGACACGAAACCTTCCAGCTTCACCTTCAGTCTCCCATCTCTATCTCTACGTTTCAGATCATCTCTCAGCATGTAAGTGAGAGTCTTGATCTGACGGTCATCATTTGCGAATTCAACGGCATACTTGAACGTATAGCTTTCTTCCATTCGGCAGACGCTTTGGGCATAGGGTTCAAGATGATGAATTGAGAAGATTGATGGTGGTGATGATATCTTTGTTGTTAAGGTTAATAGTTGGATGCGGATCTTGTAGCTGACATACATTGCTGCCACACTCAGAAAAGCTAAGCCAACATCCAGATGCCCCAAGGAGAGAAATAGGTACATACCAGCAGCAGCCGGGGTGGAATATGAACTGCTGCCTCTAATACTCCAGGTCCAAAAAAAGCACAATAAAACTGGCACACTGGCAAAAAATGAAATACAACTCAAACCGCCAGTGCTTGAACATGGTGGGATGATGATGATGATGATGAAACGATAGATAGAAAGATAGAACTAATCTTTAACCTAAAAATAATTATAACAGATAAGTTAAATACTGAACTGTTAAGGTCGGGTTCAGTTCCATTCCAGCAGACTTGGAGCTTAAAATCCAATATTCCAGACAGGCAATGTTTATGGGGAAGGGTCTAACAAAAGTTGGCAGTTTGCGTTTATTTGTGTAGGATGAAAATTTTTTCACTTGGGGGTCTGGGGGGCGGAGCCACCGGCGTATCCAGGATTTTGAAAAGGGGAGTCCAAAAATTTTTATCCGATTATTGGATTTAAAAATTGAGTATATATATATTATGTAGATAATATTTTAAGCGAAGCGCTTATAAGGCTATAAGCTTATAAATTGGGTCGATTTTACAAGCTTATAAATTTTAGCGTTTCACGAAGGCCTTGTAAATCGACCCCCCCCCCGCAAAACAGACCAATCATTTTTCAATTGACGAATAATAAGTCACATTTGCGGGGGGCGTTGCTTACTGTAGAAAAGAGTGAGCATACGCAATTGCGTACTAGGTACTCATTTGCGGGGGGTCCACTGGGTACGCAATTGCGGGTGGGGGTGGGCCGTTAGCGTGCAAAGCATGGCTCAGCTGTTGATAACATAGAGTGTGACGCTTGTCACACTCATATATTATGTACTCTTGGTAAAAATAAATAAGAAGAACACTAAAATGCTTTTGATTATAGAACATTATATATAGATCATACATTGCAAGAACATTAAAAAGAACTTTTGGGGCGATAGACAAGATGAGGCGATCTAGACTAGCAAGTAGTCGCATGTTTATAACATCAAAGGAAGCCGCCATTCAGTGTAATGTTGTGTTCTTTGTCTCCCGCCCCCGGTTTTCACTTAAAATGTTCACTTAGTAATGAGTTTGATTTGCATAAGCAAATCCGTGAAATCAAATCAAAATGAAAGCAAATCCGAAAAACCGTGAAAATGATGGTTGTGACAACCCCGTCCTGAAACCCGTTTTTGATCAAAACACGAGCTGTAGTTAACCGTTTTGGTTCCAATTCGCCACACTATTAGTACTTATATTAGCTAATATGCATGCAAAGTTTCAGCCGTTTCAGCGACAGGTAGGATTCTTCAAAGTTGATCGCTCCAGATTGCATCCAAATGAGCTGAAATTGAAACTTTGAAGGCCATTTTCTCACGCATACGAGGTAATGTGGACAAACGGATTGAGCAGTGATACTTTGACCATGGATACAACATAAGTGAAAATGAAGAAAATCGGAGAGGGTCGATTTTAAAACCAATCGCGACATCTGCGTGTTTTACAAAAAGCCTGTCATATATATATACATGTTTACGTAATATATACATACTTCCAATTAAACTGGACTTAGTTTGCACATTTGGCCAACAGGCCTCATGACATGAACAGCTGGGATATATAAATATATATATATATATATATATATATATATATATATATATATATATATATATATATATATATATATATATATATATATATATATGTACGAGAGCTAAAATTCTAGTCGTCAGACACGAAACCTTCCCGCTTCACCTTCAGTCTCCCATCTCTATCTGTACGTTTCAGATCATCTCTCAGCATGTAGGTGAGAGTCTTGACCTGACGGTCATCACTTGCGAATTCAACGGCATACTTGAACGTATAGCTTTCTTCCATTCGGCAGACGCTTTGGGCATAGGGTTCAAGATGATGAATTGAGAAGATTGATGGTGGTGATGATATCTTTGTTGTTAAGGTTAATAGTTCGATGCGGATCTTGTAGCTGACATACATTGCTGCCACACTCAGAAAAGCTAAGCCAACATCCAGATGCCCCAAGGAGAGAGATAGGTACATACCAGCAGCAGCCGGTGTGGAATATGGACTGCTGCCTCTAATACTCCAGGTCCAAAAAAGCACAATAAAACTGGCACACTGGCAAAAAATGAAATACAACTCAAACCGCCAGTCATGGTGGGATGATGATGATGATGATGAAACGATAGATAGAAAGATAGAACTAATCTTTAACCTAAAAATAATTATAACAGATAAGTTAAATACTGAACTGTTAAGGTCGGGTTATCCAAAACAGCAGTTCCATTCCAGCAGACTTGGAGATTAATATCCAATATTCCAGACAGGCAATGTTTATGGGGAAGGGTCTAACAAAAGTTGGCAGTTTGCGTTTATTTGTGTAGGATGAAAATTTTCCACTGGGGGAGGGGGTCTGGGGGCCGAGTCTTAGGTCTAATTTCTTAGTTTCTAAAAAATTTTTTGACATGCTCAACAGCATCGGTTTTTAATCTAATACAGTACAAAGGTTAGGTTAAGACACTAACTTTCAGCCCACAAACAAAACATAGCCGACGTCGATCAAGCTCTGTGCAGTATATTTTATCTCCACACTAAGGTACTCGGACCAACACAACACACAAGTCAGGTTAAAGTTACTCAATCAATTACCAAAGTGAAATATTATACGGCAGTTTATAATATGCTCAACACAAATTATACGTAAAGAAATACTCACCAAAAAACCACTGGTCACATTGAACAAAGAAACTCTTGTCATCCTCAGAAAGGTCATCCAAATTTTCCAGCTTTACCTCCAGCTTCTTTGTGCGATCCCATTCAGCGCCGAATAGGGAATGCAGTCGGGTAGCGTGGAACAGGCGATTCCTCCGTCCATCCTATTCGCGTGAATTGCGATATGTCCAGCTCAACGGTTCATTTCTCTAACATGTTACCTTCGATAGGATAATCTCACTAACTGTTACTGGGTTTTATACCTATAGTCGCGTGAATTATATACAATATGTTGATATGAGGGACTGCTTTCTCGTACAATTTTATCTTAAACAGCAATCTAGAAACTGTCCCTGGGTTGTCTACTTTTAGACCTACTTGAGCCTCGCGACTGCAGCATATCTACTGCGGTTTTAATGTCCTAATATAGACAGGATTAAGATTTCATTTCGGCACATATATACTTTTATCGGCTTTTCCAACACAACATTTTTTAACGATGTAGGACACTTTTAATTTGCTTTAGACTATTATGAAGAGCGAAATTATTAAAACTCCAAATGCGTAACAGCGTATTTTCAGTTGGAACTAGTCATAGGGGTCGCGGTAGCGACCCCTATAATATGAGTGAAAATGGTTGTAAAACAAGGCTGCGCAGAAGCTGCGCAGATTATGTGCGCAAAAAATTGTACGTGTCGAGTTTAGTATATTTGCGAAGTTTCATCCCCGTACCATTTTCCGTTAAAAAGTTGCCCCAAAAATCGCTTACGAGAGTGATGTTTTTTTCCGGTTCTCCGCTTTGACGTCTGATATCTCATAAGGGGGTTTTGTAGCTTGAATAACTACAGATAGAAAATTTTTGCCTATGAAACCCATACGTATTCTTGTAGAACAAATCAAAAATAAGAAAATAAGCTAGTTTTTATGCCTCCCGGAGCCGGAAAAAATGGCCAAAAAGTATGCATCAAAGGCGCCTGAATAAGTCAGACTGGGCTATATATGGGACAATGCTGACTATATGGTTAAACAGTACACACATCGGGGTCGTTCAAATGCTATATGATTTTCCGTCTCTGTACGCTATTTTTCGGTACTGGCCGGCCAAAGTTGGTGAATTTTGGGTCGAACTTTGAACTTAATTTTTTCGCTTATTTTGCTACATGGGTTGCTCAAATTTTGCATACAAAGGTTTTTGGGACGGAGAATCAATTCCCGCTATCAGTTTTGCAGCCCGAGTAACCCAAGTTGCTGGGCTGGTTCCACTTGACCGTCTGAGGGGTCAGGTCGGTAATCGCTCCCTGGAGGTCCATAGTAGGCTTTGCTTAGCCTCTCCAAACTTTGTCTATAGGGGTTTTCTGATGCGCCCAGCTCATTCCCGGTGTCCGTTTGCCGTCTGACCCACCCATCTTGCTGTGCTGGTTCCACTTCGCCTTCTGCAGGGTCCGGTCGGTACCGACTTCTGGGAACATCATATAGGACTGTATATACATAGTCTCTCAAAACTTTCCCCAAAGGAGTTTTCTGGTGCGCTCAGCTCGTTCCTGGCATCCGTTTTGCTGAAAATTTTCAAAAGTGGTCAAATTTGGTATCAAATGAAAGCCCTAAGCGAGCTGAGCAATTTTTGTCATACTGCATGCTCAAAGTGGCTGTAGAGTGCTGTGGTGGGGCGGGGTGGGAATTACGTGATTTTTGGTCAAAACTAAAATTTTCCAAGTGGTCAAGTTTGGTATATCTATATCAAATGAAAGCCCTATAATTGCAGCTAAAACTGCATGTACCAAATCACTTTCTATTAGACTTGGTTACGGATTAAAACTTATTCAAAATTCAATTAAAACGTACTGTCAAGCTATTTCTAGACATCGACGATATTGCAAACCGTATTGGGTTATAGACAATAACAACGACATAATTAATGATTTAGCTAAATTAAACAAACGAGGAAAGTGTAAATCAGTTTTAACGTATGACTTCGGGCAATTATATACTAACCTACGCCATGACGACATACTAACCAGCATGCAAAAGGTAGTATCCCTCGGGTTTGGCAAGAAAGGGAGGAAAATAATTTTACATGAAAAATCTGCGTGCTGGGGTAATTATTCTCGAAAAGGAATAGTAGTTGATCAAACAAAATTTATGGAAATGTTAGAATGGTTATTAAAAAATTCATATTTTAGCGTTGGAAATTTAATTTATCGACAAATAATTGGAATACCCATGGGGATGAATGCCGCTCCATTTATTGCTAACTTAGTATTATTTAATTATGAATTTACTTATATTATGAGCAAACTTAATAAAGGCGAATTTGAAACAGTTTCTAAGCTAAAATATATTTATAGATATATTGACGACATAACATCGGTAAATGATGACCAAACATTGGACTCAAACTATATTAACATGTACCCCAACTCGCTTACTCTAAACAAAGTTAATATAGATCCTAGCAATGCTGACGTTTTAGATATCAATATATCTATAACTAACAATAAATTTGTTACAGCTGTATATGATAAAAGAGATAATTTTGCATTTAACACTCTAATGTTACCAGATGCTAGGAGTAACATTAGCAGATGTTGTCTGTATAACGTAATTAATGGTGAAATTAATAGATATGGCAGAATATGTAACGTTTTGGAAAATTTTGTCGTGAAAACAAGGAAACTGGTAACTTTAGCAATCAGTAAATTGTATGATGGAGATCTTGTGAAACATGCTATTATGAGAACTATTAAAAAACAAAAATTTGATGTTAAATATAAGTGCTCTGTGACGGATATTTGTAGTAAAGTGTATGTTTAGCACAACTACTAAAAACGCACGGATGAATGGGACCGCAGGGCAGAAACGACGTTTATAATATTCGAGAATTTTTCCAAAACTTTAAAAACTGCAACTGTTACATCGGTACGCCACTGATGAAGCCCACCGAGTATCAGTATCAGTCTGGCAGAGCGGTCAGCAAATGTGCCACCTAATAGCGTGTGAATGTCCATGTCATAATATGGTTCACTTATAAGTTTGCATGACCTTATGTTTTTTTTCTGTTTTATACACGGGTAGGGATGGGTCTTCACCTTTGACTTGTTATGGTTTTACTTTTATTTTATATTTTAATTTATTTATTCAGGTTTTCGTTGGTTGATTTCTTTACGGAGGTCACTACGCTTTTGGTGAAATATCGTTGGGTATGGTTTATCGTTATGGCCTTGGTTAGTTTAGGGGATGAACTGGCTGCGGATGTACCTCCTGCCGTTCCTCCCTCGCCTTGTATACTGTCTTCTGGAACTTTCAAAAGGAATACTAGTATGTGGGATATTTTCTTTTCTGTTCTTTTCTTTCTTCTCTAAGCGAGCTGAGCAACTTTTGCCATAGAGCTGCGTACCCAAAGTGGCTGTAGAGTGCATGCGGTACGAGCTGTGGTTGGCTTGCTCGCTACTGTTGAAAGACATCTATACATACCTTCAGGAGCATACATATATAAAATAATGGAAACCAAGAACAAAAAGTGCTCCTTCGTCGCTTGTAAAATACATATGAGTTCCGTAGGGAGGTTGTAAATAAAGGAAAACAAGTTGCAACCACGTAACATCTGAGCATGTCCTACAAGGAGGCTCATATTGGCATCACAGTGCATTCCACATTAAAGCCTCATTAAAGAACCTCAGCGTCATCCACGTTACGGAAAAAATGAATAGACGTTGTGGCCTAGAAGAAATGGACTGAAGTGAACTACGACTGCTCAAGCTGAACTGTACTTGCAACCTGATGTTTCCTAAACACTCTGGCACACCTAATATTTCGCGATACGCTGTGGTACACGGTACACCTAATGCATTCTCGAAACACTTTCACATTATACACACGCAGAATGCTTTGGCTTGGCTCTGAGTCAGAGCGCTTCATGGCGTACCGTATTAAGCATATGCACACTATAATGACTGATCAACAAGCTATGTGAAGGACAATTTGTAATGAAAAGCTTTATGCAGTATGTATTTATATAAAAGTAATATATATATATATATATATATATCTGCAAATTATTCGTATTATGACATACGCCAATATGAGCCTCGTTGTAGGACATGCTCATATGTTAAGCGGTTGCAACTTGTTTTCCTTAATTTACAACCTCCCTACGGAACTCATATGTATTTTACATGCGACGAAGTAGGTGGTGAATAGTAGGTGTACTATAGTGCTTCCGGAAATAGTAGGTACCATGGTGTTTCGGGAAACATCAGCTTGCATATGTACAGTTAAACTTGAGGTGTCGCAGTTCACTTCGTTCTTTCCATTTCTTTCAAGCCACAATGTTAACATGTTATGTCTATTCATTCGTTTTTTCTTTAATATGATGACCTGATGATCTTTACGATGGCTGCACTGTGACGCCAATATGAGCCTCGTTGTAGGACAGGCTCATATGTTAAGCCGTTGCAACTTGTTTTCCTTAATTTACAACCTCAACGCCACTCATATGCATTTTACAGGCTAGTTTCCGTGTTTGTACAACCTGCCTGAGAGTACTCATATGTATTTTACATGCGACGAAGGAGCACTTTTGGTTCTTGTTTTCCATTCTTTTACATATGTATGCGCAAAAAAGAACCAACATAATATATTTCCGAACACCATGCGCAAGCAGATAATTTTGACCACTTTTGGAAAATTAATTTCATATTTGACCCAAAATCGCTTACGTCCCCACCCCACCCCACCACAGCACTCTACAGCCACTTCGAGCAAGCAATTCTATGACAAAAGTTGCTCAGCTCACTTAGGGCTTTCATTTGGTACCAAATTTGACCACTTTTAAAAAATTTCATTTTTGACCGAAAATCGCCTAAGACGCCACCCCACCCCACCCCAGCACTCTACAGCCACTTTGAGCATGCAATTCTATGACAAAAGTTGCTCAGCTCACTTAGGGCTTTCATTTCGTACCAAATTTGACCACTTTTGAAAAATTTCATTTTTGACCCAAAATCACGTAATTCCCACCCCACCCCACCACAGCACTCTACAGCCACTTTGAGCATGCAGTTCTATGACAAAAGTTGCTCAGCTCGCGTAGGGCTTTCATTTGGTACCAAATTTGACCACTTTGAAAAATTTCATTTTTGACCGAAAATCGCCAAGTCCCCAGTCCCACCCCACCCCACCGCAGCACTCTACAGCCACTTTGAGCATGCAATTCTATGACAAAAGTTGCTCAGCTCACTTAGGGCTTCATTTAGTACCAAATTTGACCACATTTGAAAAATTTCATTTTTGACCCAAAATCGCCCAAGTCCCCACCCCACTCCACCACCACCACACACTAGCGTAGCCAGAAAAAAATTTCGGGGGGTTTTGGGGGCGGTGCCGGCCATAGGTGAACCAGGCTACAGTTTGCCCCCTGTGAGACCCCCCCCCACGGAGAGGCCAGACCCCCCTCCCCCCCTACCCGACCTCAACTACTCCCCCCCCCCCAAGCCGAGCTCAAACCCCCCTCCCCCCTAAAATTGGGTCCAAACCAGGTAAAAAATGCAAAATTTTTGAAAAAATTTTTTGCAATTTCTGAAAATTTTTGAAAAAAATTCGAAAAAATGGCTATAAATCACATATAAAGAGCTAAAGATGGTTATTTATAGCAATTAAAAGGTAATATACGCAATTATAAACCACAATCTGGGCTAATTTAGGCATATTTTAGCACAAATTTGTCAATTTTCAAGCCCTATTTTCGCATACGAAAACTACTGAGAGAAGCTTTTGAGTATGTTTTATGTACTGTACATCGAAAAAGGAGCATTTTTAGCCAAAAAAACTTGGGTACAGTTTAGGGGGGGTCCCCCTCCCCCAAATTTCGGATTTGGGTGGGGTCCCCCGAGCCAAATTTGGACCTTCTACTCCCCCCCCCCAACCCAAACAGGTGGTACACCTATGGTGCCGGCGCCCCCCAGAAGCTGAGAAATTTTTCTATTTCGTGACCTTTGTGGAATTTTTACAGAGCATTCGTTGAAATTACAATAATATTTAAAGCGTAGTGCGTGTTCATGCACCCAAATGATGCAGAAGGTGGACAAAGTACACCAAATAGGGCAGTGGCGGATCCAGGATTTTGAAAAGGGGGGGGGCCCGCTGAAAAATTTTTCCGGCGGGGGGGGGGTAACAAACTTTCCGGGGGGGGGGATAAACATTTGCTTTTTGCAGTAACAAAATATTTTTACAAGAAAATTAATATTGCGTATGGAAAAGGTTAGTTCACTTGCCAATTGGAAAAAACTATATAAATATCCCGTGAGTGAAGCAAAGCATGGAGAATTTAGACATGCACACGGGGGGGTCGGGGGGCTGAGCCCCCAGAAGTTGAAGAATTTTCTGAAATTGGAAAAATATTTGCCATGCAAACTTTTGAAAAGATTAAATAAATAAAATGGAGATGTATAGATATACATGTATATATAGTAACTTACGAAGTGAAAAACTTGCAGTAAATTAGTATATACAAGGAGTAGTGGTAATAAAGAGGTCAAATTTCAATGGCAACAAAGAAAATGTGCGAAACGGGGGGTGTGGGGGGCGGAGCCCCCCAGAAGTTGAAGAATTTTTTGAAATCGTGGAAAATTCAGCAATTCAAATGTTTAGAAAGATTAGTTACGATGAGATGAGTTGTATAATCGATCAGTGGAAAACCAAAACTGGAATTGGGTGCTTTTCAGAATTTTTCACTTCCACGATTTAATCTGAGCACTTTCAGAAGCTGCCAATTATCAGACTTGCATTGCCCATTTATATACGTTGTATATGTATACGTTGTTTGTGTATACGTTATGAAAGCAAAATAAAATTTGTAAGTGTAAATGCCCGTATATAAGCCGGTATACAGTCATAAAATAAACTGAAGGCGTTGAGTACAATTATATACTTACAAAACAGGAAAGGAAACAAAATAGAAGACACTTGAGGAGACAGAAGTTCTGTCACAGAACTACGTACGTAATAAAGCAGCACAGAAATATAAGTGCGCCGCAAGCGAAATTTTTTAAAAATTAGTGAAATTTATAAAAATTATGCTTAATTTTCACTCAAAATATGCATATAAACAACTGAAAAAATTTTCTGGGGGGGGCCCGGAATGTCAAAGGCGGGGGCCCAAATCGCAAAGGGGGGGGGCCCAGGGCCCCCGGGCCCCCCCCCCCCTGGATCCGCCACTGAAATAGGGTAATTGGTACTCAGTTTTTAGTGCGAAACACTTATTATAATGGTATGATACACTTATTTCGCGCCGAAGGCGCGAAAATTTTTTGAAAAATGGGCGTTTTACACATGGCAGGAAAAAATTCCTGTGGGGCAACACAATTTCGGCTACGCGCCTGCCACCACAGCACTCTATAGCCACTTTGAGCATGCAATTCTATGACAAAAGTTGCTCAGCTCACTTAGGGCTTTCATTTGGTACCAAATATTACCACTTTTGAAAAATTTTAGTTTTGACCGAAAATCGCCTAAGTCCTAACGAGTTGGGTAAAGAGCTTAGTTGCAAAATATGCTTTAGCTTAGGTCCACAAATGTAGATAAATTGGGTAAAATTGCCATTTTTTCTTGAAATTTCGCCAATTTGTCAATTTCGCCAACGCTCATTCTTTCCCTGAAATGTACCGTATATATATGTAGTTGCTGTCGTTGTGGTGAAACTAGGATTTTGTATGCTGGGAGAAAAGGTCAGCAGCAACAAAGAACAATAAGTTATATTATACACGTACCTAAATTATGCATACCCAATATACATAACCGCCTGAATTGAATCACAGTTTGAGAGTAGTAGCAGTTGACGTTTTTTGAGGCTTAGGCTTAGAGTAAACTGGAAGGCAAACATGCCACAGATTAATAGAACCTGGGTCAGCCGTCGAACTTAAATATACGACGAGTGCTGAACCAGGAATTCAGTCTGTAGCAGCTGTGAATTAAATTGTTATCACGCGTCTGTTATGCTAAAATACGCACATAAATCTCAATAGCTTATTCTAGGGCTTTTTTCTTGGGAGAATCTTGGGGAGTCTCCCTAAAAGTTAGGGGTAAAGAATTGGGGAACGACAAAATCTGTCCTCCCCCATTGGTGTGACTGGGCAAAAAATGGGGGGGGGGGTTCGGCTCGAGGAGGGGGAACTCCCCGAAAATTGTCAAAACCCTTCTATAGTTTCAAACCCAGGATTTCGAAAGGGGGGGGGGAGTCGAGCCTGAAAAAAATTTGCTTTTGACAATCGATGGAGGACTGGTTACATCAGCTATAAAATTTTTCCTTTTGCCTACGCTCCCCAACTTTAGGCTACTCTATTCTTCCCCAAAAATCGCATTTACAGCCGTTTCTAATGTGGAATTCAACATTCAACCCAGAAGTAATTTTATCATTACACAGTAGTTCTAAACTTGATAGATCTAAATCTAAATCTAAATCTAAAGATATCTTGATTGCCCATGTTTCCAAGTCCAAAATAAGGCCAATATCGAGTCAGAAAGCCCATGAAAACGTGTATTTCTCCAGATTGGTTTATAATTGCGTATGCATGTTACCTTTTAATTACTAACCATCTTTAGCTGTTAATACCAGATTTATAGCCAGGTTGGAGCTCTGCTTGGGGGGGGAGGGAATAGTTGAGGTCGGGTAGGGGGGCGGGGCGGGGGATGAAGGTTTCTGGCCTCTCCTCTCTGTGGGGTGTCTCACAGGTGGCAAACTGTAGCCTGGTACACCTATGTACGTATGTTTCGGGACCCTAGAAATTACAAGAAACAGCCATAAAATGAAAAATTTAATACAACCTAGCCCCTTTTCTTCAAAATACGGCTTGTTTTTAACGTTTTAGGCGTTTTTACATAGTTTTGAAGCGATTTTAAGCCAAAATTTGAGAAATTTTTTTAAAAATTACCATTTTCAGCCAAATTTAGCTAATTTTAGGGCCCAGAAATCGCTGAGAAAAGGGTTCCGACTTCCGAGGGTGGGGGGCGTGGCTGGCGGAAAAAGTGGGGGTGGGGGTTTGAAAATAGTAGGGAGGGGGTTTGGCGAAAAATGGGGGAGGGGGGGTCGCCAAAAGTCAATTTGGAGGGGAGGGGTAAGAAAGATATTCGAGGGGGGGGGGGTCGGCGAAAAATCGGTCTTTCGTCCAAAAACTTAAAAATTTAGCGATTTTTAGCGTAATTAAGCAAATTTTAGAAAATTTTTGCTTATTTTTGCCAATTTTTCAAAAAATTTCGAATTTTCAAGGTACAAGGTAGATTTTTAGCGTAATTAAGGTGGTGATTCCTTTTGGGCACATATTGTTATTTGGCGGCGTAAATCAAAATGAAATTTGATGAAACTTTCCGAAATAAGTTCTTTTAGCGTTCTAACACCCTCTGCGCAATCCCGATTCAAAAATTCGAGATTTCCGGTCAGAGTGGTTTTCCCCAATTTCTGAACGTTTGGCATCTGCTATACAGTTATGACTATGTTCATTCGCAAGATCTCATTGAGCTTCACATTTTTGTTTTTCAAAGCAAGTTTCTACCTTTTCTCTACCGTGAGATATAGCCGATTTTCTTGTTTTGGCGTCGAAAACTTGTCATTTTTGCAGAAATCAAATAATCCAACATTTCTTGAAGTACGCAAGCCGTTAAATCAAACTAAGGGCGTCGATCTGAAGGTCTCATAGGGACAAATTATCCGACGCATGATCGTCTTCCAATTGCTATCCTGTAGGCTGCTATCATAAAAAGTGTAATTTTGCAAAAACACGACCAATTTCTTTCCAAAGATTGTGGAGCATTCACCATGCAATCTGGAGGGCTGCTACTGAACAAATGTGTTCTGCAGAAATATACCCAGAGACGATTTTTTAGTTGCCCCGATTGCTGCTTTCTAGCTAAAGTAATCGCTTGACAAATTTGGAAAAAGTAGGCAAAATCCAGGTTACGCTTACATTTCAGCTTATTTCTCTATAACGAAGAGCGATTACACAATAAATAAAAAATCGTCCCCAGCTATTTGATGGAGGTATCGAATGATATAACCGATGTCTCGCGAAAAAATTTACTTGAGTCTGCAAAAATTCTGAAAAATTATACTTCTTCTAAAATGTGTTAAAAATGTTTGAGAAAGCAACATTAGTTTCGTGGCATGCATTTAAAAGAGAAAATGTCAAGCTACATTTTGATATAAAAATGGCTTCTTAACTCCAAGTAATGAATGAGTAATAATGGTGCAAACTTTATGTGACCAAAGGGAATCACCACCTTAAGCAAATTTTAGAAATTTTTCGCTTATTTTTGTCAATTTTTCATAAAATTCGAATTTTCGAAGGTACAAGCACAGTGTAGGGGTTTGAAAGTACAGTGTAGTAATTTAGGTACAATGTAAGGGTTTGAAAAGTTTCGGCTGCAAATGTCTTCGGCTGTTATGCTTTTACTGAGCAACTACAAATTAAACGACACCCGTTACCAAATCAGCACTAAAATGGCGGGTGTACAGCGCTACAGCAATTAATTTGTAGTTCTTGACAAAAATTTATTGTTAGCACTCCATTATTGTTACCTAGGCGGTACGCCGCTGTTCCTCTGTAGGAGCAAACACAAACTCAAAAAATCTCAAAATTGATGGAACTACAAATTAAAAGTGAGTCACCTACATTTACTACATTTGATGTACTAAAATGTAGTGCAGTGCTTTTATTTGTAGTTAAAGTTGCTCCGCCAAAGGAACGAACGTTGCTTGTGTAAATTCTCCATGCTTTGCTTCACTCACGGGATATAGTTGTTTTCCAGTTGGCAAAGTGAACTAACCTTTCCATATACAATATTAATTTTCTTGTAAAAATATTTTGTTCCAGGAAAAAGCAAATTTTACCCCCCCCCCTCGAAAAAATTTGGTTACCCCCCGCGGAAAATTTTTCAGCGGGCCCCTCCCTTTTCAAAATGTTGGATCCGCCACTGCTTTCGCGGTCCTCCCCCATAGTTTCACCGGAAATTTTGGTTGGCGGAGGGTAAACCTTCAAAATTTGGCGGTCGACTCCCGAAATATGATGGGAAGTATATACCCCCGAACACCCCCCTCAAATCAAAATTCGGACCTCAAGAAATTCAATAAATGGCCTAAAAACTCAAAATTTTCTGTATTTTGACGCTTTTTTCATCAAAATAAGACTTGTTTTTATCGTTTTAGGCGTTTTTACACGGTTCTAAACAAAGCGATTCTAAGCAAAAATTTGAGGAAGTTTTCAAAAAATGACCATTTTTGGTGAAACTATGTCCTCCCCAGTAAAAATAAGCCAGAATGTCGAGCAGTTAGGGGCGGATCCAGGGGGGGGGGCGGCCACCCCCCGTCGCGATTCGAAGGTAGGAAAAATTAAGGGGAGAAAGAGAAAAAAGGGCAAAAAAACCAAAAAATTTCGCGAAAAAATTTTTCTACTTTTTAACCGCATATTTATTGCATTTGTGAAGCTTGAAATAATTTTTCGGAGAAAATCCGATTTTTCGGAGAAAATTACCATTTTTGCCCAAGATCAAGAATTTTTAAAAATTTGTTCAGTTCTTCAGTATAAAAAGAATTAAAGATCCGAAGACCGATTTTATTGCAAAATCAAAAAATTTCTTCAACTTCTGGGGGGCGGAGCCAACTTTTACCGCCCCCCGTCACGAAATCCTGGATCCGCCAGTGCGAGCAGTCGAAAATAAATCCTGTTGCTTCTGAAACTGAGAAACCACACGAATTAGCCCAGTGTGTATATATATAACGTGGAATTTAATATTTTAGTGTGCGGTTTGTCTATCATTTATCTTGTTACGTGTATATCTATATATATATATACAATGGTCAAGTGTAGCGAACTTTATTCCCCTGATGATTGTTGAAGCTAATATATCTCGTTTGAACACTAATGAAGAAGCTGCTGTGCAAAAGCTGGCCTTTTTATCAATACGTTTCTAGGACCTACTCTACAGGTCCGTAATACGTATGTATATATATGATTTGGACAATAGTACAAAACGAAGTTTATACTTATATAATTTTATGCAAACTTCGCAACCTTTGTGAAGCTACCACCCGATTTTACGTAGCGAATTTGGGAGTGTTTACAGCAAATCTTTGCGAACTTCGAAAAAATTTAGAGAACTTCCTGAGGACAGCAAATTTGGATTGGGCAGGGGAGAAAGTCGCGAAAATTGGCCAAAATTGGGCATTTTTAGGGTAAATTTTGTAAAATTTTTCAAAAAGTCCAAAATTTTGGCTTAACATGTTTATTATCGCCGGAAGTACACGTTTATAACGGTTTTATGGACCTTTAGACTCAATATTGACGTTATTCTGGACTTGGAATCATGTTGGCAATCAAGTTTTCGAATTTAAAACCCCTCTGGTGTTAAAATTACATTATACTTCATGATCTCATGTTTTTCGACATTAAGTTATGGCTGAAAATGCGATTTTTGGCATAGAAATTGAAAAATGTTTTGGGGGAGGTTTGTGAGGAGCCCGCAAAATGTCGGGGGAGAGCCCCACCCCAAATCCCCGTTACACCTATGATCCTTGGCATAGATTGAAGGAACCATAGGAATGGTCCTGCCTCCCTCAAGAATTGGATGACCAGCTGAGGACTGGCCGAAAGACATCCCAGGCTTGCCCTGCAGTCCAAGGTACGGGTTCGCTGGGAGGTGAGGGCGGGACATTTCAGGACTAGATGGACAGCATCCTCCTCCTCCTCCTCCTGGACTGTCCACGGCTCCTATCCTTTATATACAGATAGGATTTGAGTATTGCACAGTGTCCGCCAGCCCGGAGTTCTATCCTATCCCGCCTGGGTAGGCCCCTTTCCGATTCGAGCGGGACTGGCCGTCTGGTTGGGTTTGCTTGGAGTGCACGGGGGTGCGGCAGACTGTGCCAGTTTTCCCGGGTTGCGGTAGATGAGACTGCGGATGGATGACTGGTCTAGCGGTTTCTGGTCCTGGGGCATCTTGCCCCCCTCCTTGGCCAATTTATCCGCTTCTTCGATGCTTCAGATTCCTGCATGTCCAGGAACTCAGCGAAAGGCGATCGGTACATTGAGTTCTTCTAGTAGAGTTCTGATTTTTTCAATGATTGGATCAGGGATGATGTTTCTGTTGCTGAGGCGTAGATAGGCGGACTGGCTATCAGTCTCAAATAGGATCCGGGAATCGGCGGGGAGTAGATACTTGTTCTTGGTATATATACCAGCTGAGCGCTCGTTCCATGGCCACACCACAAGTTCTGCTCTATAGCTTGAGCAGAACTTTCCTGCCGGCTTATGCAGATAGGCCGTTAGTCCGTAGTCCGATTTGGTTACCGCGCCAGCTCCGCCATCTGCATAAGGTAAACCGCAGGAACATAGTTTCTTAAGTCTATTCATGCCACTGCAGCGTTTGATATGGACCCATTCAGTGCAGCGCGAGCACTGTAAAGATGCACGGAAAGCCGACAGCTTGCAGACTGTACATTTGAAACGAGGTTGGACTGGGCCCGGATTTGATTCTATGCCGGCAATGAGGAGGAGTAGAAGGAGCAGCTTTGCCGGCCATGGCTGCCCCTTAAGGTGCTGGTTTCCTTTCGGGTATTTTTGACTCATACTGCTTTAATCCTTTACGTAAACGGCTAAAACTTATATACGAAATAACCTATTTCCGCCTCTTTAACATTCTGAGACCGTCTCGTATTTTTAGGCGAAAAGATAAGAAAGTTTTGGTTTTTGGCCTTAAGCTCCCAGTAAGTAGAAAAGACACGGGATTGGTTGTTATGGCTGGAAAGAGGGCACGAAAATGAACATTTTTGCTTTTACAACCTTTGAGCTATCTTTAGTTGTTTAAGTCAGTATAAGCAAAAAACTGTTTTTAGGGTCAAAAAATGGCCATTTTCGAGGAAATCAGTTTTTTCAAAATTACAGCCACATGTTAAGGACAAAGTTGGCTTATTTATACTCGATGGACGATACAGCGTCCAAATGCCCATTTTATGAGTGCATATTAGCCGGAATTTATTGCTTTAAGCTAGAGATAATGCCGAAAAACAATTTTTTCAAAACTGCGATTATTTTGTTTCGAACATTGATTTCTCAAAAACTACTCGACGGATTCCCGAGATTTTTGGCGGAATAGAAATTCGCACTTATGCGGAGGGACGTTCTTATTGGTTTGGGCTAAAACTTATCCAGATTCAAGAAAACTCAATGCGAAGTTGGGAAATTTCGTGTTACCGTGCATTTGGCCGATTTTCTCGATTGTTAAGACCTGCTGAGCCGAATCCACAAAAACGTCCCTCGGCCCATACGTCCTTCATATCGTGGCACAAAAAGAACTTTTGGCTTATTCTTCAGTTTTGAGAAATCTATGTTCATAAATTTTGGTCTATATTAATCCTGTTAGATGTTGGCATGCCAGAGAATTTCAGCTATTTTTCATAATTTTGCCAGTTTCGTAAGGTCATGTAAATGTGCAGATAATAAGCTTTAAAACGATGTATATATAAAGCTCTTTCCAACTCCCAAAATTGCGAAAGTTATAGCGTTTCAAAAAATTACCACAAAACACCACTGCACAAAAGGAAACCAGCACCTTAATCAAAAACCCGACGGTTGTCGAGGCTGACCGCGGATACGGGTGGAGGGAGGGGGGTTTGATGACCATTTGCGGGAGACGATGAATCTTCTGGAACCATCTTCTTCCGACAGCTGTACCACGAGTAGGCGGACATAGTTGCATCCTGAGTCGTCGCTCGAAGGTTATTCCAGCAAAGGTTGGATTCTCCGACTGAATGGGATGGCCTGGTTGTCGTATTTGCTGCTCAGCGTAGGGGACCGTCTTGTCCTCTCCTTCGTCCTCTGACTGGATCCTTTCTTATGATGGAGTAGCCCGGCAGACTAAAGTTTTGATCAGGTTGGAGTCTCGTTCCTTGTAGAGCAACAACATCCACAGGGTTTCCGTGGGCAGCACAATCTGATAGGTATCATGGGGGTGCTCGGAGAGCCCCCCATAATATGCTGGGCTTATTCTAGGGATTTTTTCTTGGGGGGGGGCTTCTTGGGGGGGGCCCCCCAAGGTCCGAGGGGCAAGGAATTTTTGGGGGGGGGCGAAAATTTTTCGAAAAATATGCTAAAAATAGCGCTATTTTTCTAGCATATACTATAAAAGTTGATTTTCATAGCAAAAATAAGCAGATTTAGTGTTGAAAAGGGCAAAAATTGAGTAAAAATCTCCGGCGAAGCCGGAAAATTTTTGAAAATTTGGCCTTCTGAGCGATTTTTTTTCAGGGGCAAAAGTTGGTACCAAAAGGCACCCACTTTTTTTGGGGGGGGGGCCGATTTTGGGGGGGCAACCTTTTGGGGGGGGAAGGGTGTTTAGTGGGGGGGCCCCCCCACCCCCCACTAGAATAAGCCCAGATATGAGCTATAAAGGCACTTTGCGGATTTTGAAAAGTGCTAATCAGGCATAACTAATTAACGGGAAGGAATTAAGAGCTAATATTTACATTTTTGAAATCTCCAGGCCGAGAGCTTTCGAATGATACCAAACTTGCCCGGAAAAAATGAACTTTGAAAAAATCGACTTTCTCTTACGGGTTTGAAAGTGGGGGTTTTTTTCTCTGTATTCAGCATGATTTTTGTCAATTTTGTGTTAACTCGATTTTTCGAACGGCCCATAGGAAAAATTTTTCTATACTATTTTTTGAATATCTAGGCAATGGTACTTAGCAAGTTTATGTTTTTTTCCGAATTTCAATCTGGTTCGATTTTTATAGATGGTCAAAAATGGAAAAAATAGCGTTTTTGGACACCTTCAAGTTGAAAAATTTCTAAGTCCGAAAATTTGAAAATAGTCTAAAAACGGGCAAAAACAGCGTTTTTCGGCCTCGGGGTGGTACCCATATACAGTAAATCGGGGTCGCTGAACACGATGAGCATAGTGCCGACATATCTCGCCTGGTTCATGGTTAAAGGATGGAAGGAATATTTGATAAAAGGTAGGATGGGTGGGATCTGGTTCAACTGGTTCAAAGTTGAACCAGTTCCTGGTTCAAGCTACTGGAGATAGCTAGAAGGCTGAAATTTTGCATACAAAGGTTATTGGGCATGGGGAATTCACTGGTGGTGTTACTTTGGTGATCCGACCCATGGCTGGCCAGATCTGGTTCAACTGGTTCAAAGTTGAACCAGTTCCTGGTTCAAGCTACTGGAGATAGCTGAAAGGCTGAAATTTTGCATGCAAAGCTTATTGGGTATGGGGAATTCACTGGTGGAATTTGTGATTGCTACTGCCACAGTTATGGTAGCGTTCCCAAAAACTAGACTGAGGACAAGTATGAAAAATGCTCCTTGCAGTCGCATGAAAAAGTTAATATGAGCTATGATGGTCAACATTTAAATGTGTCAAGGACAAGATTTAAAATGTTTAATATGAGCCAACATCTAAATAAGTAGAGGACAAGATGTAAACGGCTAATATGAGCCGCTACGTTTCTCTTGGGCTCATATTGACGCGACTAAAATGGCAAACATTATACAGTTTACGGTTGGCATATAAGCATCAGTGTTTATAAACGATTTGATTGGCTTGGGAATATTGAATTAATGTGATGATTGCGATGATAACTTCAAATGTGATTTCTCAAGATTTCGCAACATGTGTAAGTTCCACATTTTCGTTTCTTCATTAGATTGGACTTATTCATGCAAGCCATTTCAGTGTTGGACTAAAAGTAAGCAAAAGCTGAATGAGCGTCAATATGAGCCCAAGAGAAACGTAGCGGCTCATATTAGCCGTTTACATCTTGTCCTCTACTTATTTAGATGTTGGCTCATATTAAACATTTTAAATCTTGTCCTTGACACATTTAAATGTTGACCATCATAGCTCATATTAACTTTTTCATGCGACTGCAAGGAGCATTTTTCATACTTGTA
>JASAND010001237.1:0-44929 GCA_030248195.1 Trissonchulus latispiculum
TCAACCGAAGGATCCGCAGGTTTCGGTGCACCTGAAAAAGCTGGTCCCCATCTACTTCATCCAGAATGGTCTATCATTCCGATGGCATCGTGATGAGAGGGGCCATCGTCGGGGCAGCGTCAAGGTCATTGCGGTCCCTCAATGCTTTCGCCAAATGATACTGGAAGAAGTTCTTTCTGGTTATATGGTTGGCGGCCACCGCAGCCATAGAGCCGCTTATGCGAGTTTAGCTTCTGCGCTATTTTTGGCCGACGATGGCGCAAGATCTCGCCGACTACACCAGCGCACGTAAGGTGTGCGCCAAATTCAATCCGGGCCCGTTGCGTCCACAGGCCGGATTGCAGAATGATGTTCGCGTCAACCGTCCCCTCGAACTGGTCAGCCTGGACGTGATGCATTGCGCAAAAACCCGACAAGCCGGGGAAATACGTGCATCTTAGTAATCGTGGATCACTTCACCCGGTACGCTGACGCGTTTGCAATGCTAAATGAAACAGCAGAAACGGTCGCCTAAAACTCGTTTCTCGTGGGGCATGCCTCTAATCTGCTGTCTGACCGCGGGACTAACTTCTTGTCCAAACTGTTTACCGCTCTGAGCGAGCTTAGTGGATCGAAACTGCAACGAACAACATCCTATCATCCGCGAACGGCGTGGTCGAAGACTGAATAAGACACTCCGAATGATTTCCAGCCGGTATGTGGATGTTTACCAGACCAATTGGGACGATTCTTTGCCGTGGGCCCTTTGTACGTAACGGGCGTCCATCCATAGCTCTGTAGGGGATTCTCCCCATTTCCTTATGACCGGTCACGATCTGCGTCTTCCACTGGGCCAGTTGTTTGACGGTCGTAACGATGAGGTCGTACAGAACTATGACTCTTACAAACGGTCCCACCTTTCCGTCCTTCATAAGGCGTGGACTGCAGCCCGCCGGGGCCTGGAAGCTTCAACGCAGAAAAATCGGCTGGCTTACGACAAGAAGGTCAGCCTGATCCACCTACGAGCCAGGCATGCTGGTAATGAGAAAAAATCACAGGAGGAACTCCTCCGGCATGTGCTCGAAGATGCGGCCAAAACTCGATGGTCCGTACAGGATACTGAGAAAAAATGTCGGAAGTCACCTTCAAGATCTAGAAAGTTGGAGCCCAGTCTGGAGAAGAAATCAACCATATTTAGAAGCTGAAGCCATTTCTTGACCGCCCGGTCAGGAACCAGGCAGTACGCTCAAAATAAGAAAAGGGTTACGGTATCTTTTATTCATAACCGGCAGACCGCCACTTGGGTTGTTTTTGTATTTCGTGTCCTCTGTATCTTGTCACTTCTACGTAGTCACGTGTTATTATCTTTGGGTCTTACTGTAGCTACGTACTTGTGTGTCTTCTTGCAGTCGTGCACGAGGAAGGCTGTCCACTATTGATTTTCTGCTGGGTAGCTGGACGCCCCTCTAGTGCGTATATACGTATATAAGTGTCCATTGCTTTGTGCTTGCAGTTTTCTTTGGCGGCAAACCAGCGACGACGAGAAGACCAACTTGGTTTTTCTGGTTCTCATCAGGATTCTGTGGACCCAAATAACTTGGCCACATTCCCGTCCGTTGGTGGCCTCGTTTCTGTCGACGAGGAACTCACGGGTCCTACTCCATTTGGTATGAGGCCAGTTTACCCTCCTGCTTTAACCGGCACTTACGTGCTACCGCCTTCTACATCAGCCAGTTCGGCTAATCGGCGGCCTGGTTTTGGCGAAACTTTACCTTCGGAAGGTCCATCATTCAGCACCATTGTCACTCGAAGATCTGCGGTGGAGGCAAGCGGGACGGTGGTCGTCTATCCAGGGCTACAGCCAACCCCTCCCCCACACGGCAGTTCGCCTTTGCCGGGTGATCTCCCTACACCTCCGACCAGACCTGTTCCTGAGGCCCCAAGCAGTACGCCAGCGGCCGAGGAACGGAACAGGATGGATCGTGAGCGTGCCCCTGGTCCATCTGGTGCCCCTCCTTCTGGCCCTGCGGCTCAGCCGTCACCCCTGGTGGCTGGACCCTCAGGTTCCGGAACCCCGGACTCTTCTCGAACGGATCAGCGTTCAAAACGGTCGGCGGCCGACGCGGGTGCTAGTAGCGCGGCTAGTACTATGGAACGGCCAACCGCAGGAAAGAAAGTCAAGAAGGTTGTTTCTCCACCTTCTGGCTCAGTTCAACCTAGCGTTCAGACGACGACGGGAACGTCTGATGCCACTGTGACCGACCCATCACAGCAATGCCAACAGGACATTTCGGACTTAAATCAGCAGATCCGCATTTTGCAAGCGAAACGTCAGGAGGCAGTTAATCGACTACAGCAAATTAGCTCGCCTCAATCTGACTCTCTCCTAGCATCTATTCGACCTCAGCGGGAGGCGGCCCGTCAGGCAAATATCAGACTGACAACACCTGCTCAATCAGTTTCAGCGAACGAGACCTCTCAGCCTCCATCTACGTCAGGCTCTCGTCCGTCTAAACGTCAGCGTCAACGACAGAAGAAGTCGAAGAAACCGGCTTCGCCTAAACCGGTGCTCGACGACATGCCTCAGCCTTCGCCTCCAGTCGTTTCGGCAGCTGGAGACCTACCACCTGTTACGGACCCTGTCACTGATACGACAACTAAAATACCTATCGTCGATTTAGCGTCAGATGACGAGGTTGGTACGGCGTCGGGCATTGTTATGGGCGACAGCGAACCTGCTGGCGTTCAGACCGGTTCGGACGAACCAAGTCAGCCTACTGAACCTCCGGCCGATGCGGCAGAACAACGCATGGCGGCTGGTATGGACAATCTTATCAACTTGATTCCATCAGTCGCTGAGGGTCATCTCCATCAATTGCCTGTCAGACGTCCTCTCGTAGAGGTTCGCGATAGAAGTGAACCTCGAACGGCTGAAGAACGGGCAAGAAACCTTACCTTTACGCCACCTACCGAAGATGTCGTTCGGAATGTCAACCCGAGTCTACGTGCTACAGCTGGCGCTGCTCTTCATCTTTTGGAGCAACTTCGGCAGAATCTATTTCAGAATCTCCGAAACGATCAACGCCCCATTATCGACGAGCAGACCAGAGGTGCGCTTGCCTCGGCGGCTGAAGGTCTGGTGGAGACGGTGGTTATCGAGGACTACCATCGGGTAAATCCTGATGACCTCCCAATGCCCGCCCATTTTAATGCGGTAACTGTTATTAACAATTTTATGGGTCTTATAACATCAATTGCTGACATTTATGCCTTGTATCGCCAGACCGGCATTGTCGCTTTCGACATTGAAGGCGGCTCAGGACCCCAGTTCGGGAACGACACGGCGGCAACTCTAACTACCATCCAAATTGCCGGGCCGGTCCCCTCGGACAATCCAACGGTCTACCTAATTCTGGTTGGCGAAATCTTGGCCTCGACTAGTGACTATTACCCCGTTCTGCACTGTTTGCGGATGATTCTTCAACCGCCTGAAACGGTGTATTTTGTCTCGGTCGGATGTCTCCACGATATTCTACGACTGGCCCGATTCTGTGGAATCACCGGGCTGGAACACTCATTCGTCGAGCTAGGAGAAGTTGTGCGGCATGCCATCAATTTCCGCGCAGCTACACGTCGGGAACATCCGGACCTTCCCGTACTTTATTGGGAGAACATTTCTGGTATGCCTCTTGGTCCTTTTGTGGCAGAGCAGCACCTTGGGCTGCATGCTCTCGCTCTGGGTTTTGGACTGGTATCACCCAAACTTATGCGTGATGCTAATTTCCGAGGACTATCGGTTTTTCCATCAGTTCGTGAAGGGCAGTACGCCTTAGCGGACGTGCTGACAATTTATGGGATCCTGGTTTCTCTGGCCAACGGTTTATCCGCCCGTGAATGGACTCAAGCTATTTACCTGGGTGGCGTCCTTTACACGTTTGGGCCGGATAACCGAACTCTTTTCATGGCTAATACTGACGCTCGAATGGGACATGGCCCCTTGATTCAGGCTACGGACTGTACAGCCATGACGGGAGTTTCTACCGAAGATCAGGCCATGTTGCAACGAACGATGCGGACGCATCTTACGCAACAGGGCCCTCCGATCGCGGACCATATTGGACGATTCGCCTGGTCTCTATTGGCCCCTGCTCATTTGGGTGGTAACCCGGCGTCCCCCTTGCGGGAAATTCTTTGGGTGCCCTTAATCACCCTACTGCAGAGCTATCTTGGCTTGGCGCTACCTTTGTTGCGCCGGCGTTGTGATGGCCTGGACTTTAACTTCTATTCATTGGCTACGGGACGAGTCCATCCATCGGATCCCAACCGAACACCTGGGAACATGAGCGAAGATGAGGCCTGGGAATACGCCCATCAGGAGGAACAATTACATCATTCTCCCTCCTTGTCCTCAAGTATTGACGTCACTGCGTCCATCAATATGTCAGCCATGGAACCAGAGGAGCCGTTAATTGACACTATTCGTCGGCTTCAACAGGAGCTGACCCTTCCGCCAGCTCCTAGGGTGACCCCTCCCCTGACCCACTATGTGCCAGGTACGGGTAATCCACGCGACCGGCGATATCCGCCAATAACCTACACTTCGGCTCAACCCGGTTCAGCGACTGCTACGACATTGATGCCCTCGGGACTTCTCAAATCGGGGCCCGTGATTACAACCGCTGGCCCTGGAATCCAACGCCCAGTTCCGGCAACTACTGCTCCGGTAGCCTCACTCGAACCTGGACCTGTGGTTCTGTCTCACCCCGCACCATCAGCTTCGGCGGCTCCAACTGTCGCGGCAGACGATCTCGATGAATCGGACAGCCGGGCCTCAACGCCTACCGAAGAAAAATACGTGCGTAGCGCGGCGGACTCTATTCCACCGAATTTATTCGAACAGTTAGCTCCCGGTTTGCAGCAGTTGGCCAAATCCGTGGTGTCCATGCCTATCGGGACGCCTTCTCAACCGCCTTCTGGACCGGTTATGCCTGGCCCTTCTGGGTATGTTCCCCAGACTCAGCCAGCTCCGGCCCCTGCGGCTCAACCGCTGGTTCGAATGTCGGGTCCGACGACCCAAGCTCTACCAGTTGTACAGCCTCAGGCGCCTACGCAGCCACGGTATCCAGACAGCGAGGACCAACTCAATCAGTGGTACCCCAATATTCCTGTCCGGTCTCATCGCGATGCCCTCCAATTCATTTGGGACGCTCGTATGCGACCTCAAGGTGTCACGGGTCCCTCTGGTTACGTACCAGATCTGACTAGATTTGAACCCGAAGATGTGTTGGTTCAACACCAACACGTAGACATTGTTGATCCAACAACTGGAGTCACTCAACGTACCGTAGCGGAACAGATCCAAGTGCCTTCGTACATTCAGGTGTTGACGAAGCAGGCCATCCGCCGAATTATGGCACTTATCCGTCAGTCTCCTGAAGGCCTTGACCAGCCGCGCCATCGTATCTATGTGGTTGGACCGCCACAGGATCCAACTCTGCCAACATATGACCCTAGCACGTTCTTCCAGTTGGTTTCGGCCAACTTACCTGTCCATTGGGAAGTATACAGGGAAATCCGTGTGGGTCCTGGTCATCAGCCTCCAGAATGGCCTGAAATCACTTTGATCTGGAGGAATCCTATAGACGGTATGGCAGAATATCGGGTTTTGCCCTATATCAATTCAGTCAACCCTCTACAATCTGGGGATACTAACTTTAGCCGAGTTTCGGGTGAAAGGCGGCTCTTGCCAGCCCAAGTAGCTGTCGTCGAAGAAGTCATCGTGGATATGGAAGCTCAGGGGTTGGACCCACTCGAGGTGATGACGACCTATGGCGGCCCTCCTCGCCCTCAGGGTCATACTGGTTCTTCCTACCAAACGCAGCTACCAACGTTACAATTGGCTACGCAGGACTTTGCTCTACCGGGTCCGTCATCAGTCCCACCGCTAACAATGGGTGTGACCACGGTGACCCCAGCTGTTCCGGGACCTATTACGTCTGCCGGTGCAGACTTGATCCTGGCTAGCCCTGCTCATTCGGCTACTTCAGATCGGGTAACTACCACGGTACTTACCTCCACGGCTACCCCGGCCTCTGTCATTTCGTCAGGCAGTTCGCCTATGGTTATTGAGTCCTCCATGGATATGGGTCAAACACTACCTCGTGCTGAAATCCCTCAGGCTCCTCGTGGCCGTGGTCAACGCAGCGCTACAGGTTCAGCATCATCAGCTGGATCCACTTCTTCTAAGGCTTCTACTCGCAGTCGAGGACGAGGCAGAAGACCAGATTTAGCTCCACCGTCGCGACCTGCGTCAGTGGAACCTCGTCCACCACCAGTAGCAGTCTCTATCGCTGTACAGCCTTCGCATGTGACCACTACGGCTCCGACGATGCCTCGAACCACTCAGCAACTGACTATCATAGTGACCAACTCGCAATTGGTTACTACGTCTACTCCGGTGACGACTTCGTCTGGAAACTTATCCTGGCCTTGGGAACCGACTTCTCCCGGTTTGGTCCCAGTCTCAGGTGAAGATCGTCCTCGAACCTCACAGGAAGCTGCGACTGCTGTTACAACCGAATGGCATCGTAGATTTCCGCCATATCAGCCACCATCGATCGAGGCCCAGCAGTTTAACGAAGCAGCCGGATACGCAAAACCGCGTTTAGCCACATCCGACCAGATTCGTTCAGCAGGCTCTCGCGGCGGATATTCAATTCCAGCGTGCAAGCGCTCTCGGGCATCAGGTCAGACGACCTATACCCGTACGGTTCCTTCAGAATTCTATTCAGGTTTCACTCGTGATAACTTTCCACCGTTCCGAGTGTTGCTTGTTGACTATCACTACCATTATCAGCTAAATGGCTTACCTGTGGTGCCTGGACGAACTCAGGAGACGCCTCAGTTCGAGAAGTTCGATCAGGAAATTCCGACGGACGAAGACGTTCGACAGATGAATGTGACCCAATGGCCACGGGCACCGTTCATCTACATGAAGAATCAGGACCGCTGCTGGATCCCGGTTCATATTCCATCTCCGCCAGGTCGCGAAGAACTTCATCCGGTTATCCGCCTATTACGGCATATCGTGTTAGCCTGGCTGGAACGTGAATCCATGCGGGCAACTGCTTTACCGGATAATCCAATCGCGGACGTCATCGGCGAAATGCGGAAGATTAATCCGAGTGCAGCCGGACATCTCTCCTATGGCTTCACCACGCATCGGGATAGTAAGCGGCGGACTGTTCATAACTGCCATGTTCGCTTTGAACCCTATCGACGCGACGATGGTGCCTCATGGTCTGAATATACCCATACCAAATCCGCACTGTCGAGACGAGACGAAATCAAAGCTCTGGCAGAATTCGTCCCGGAATTGGACAACTACCCTCACTTGATTGACAATGTGTGGAAAGACGCGATGCATGCGGTTCCATACCAGGCGAAACGGTACCGAACTCGACTCACTGCCATCAATGCGGCAATGATACGGTATCACCGCCCAGGAGTTGAAGGTATCACCGACGTGGAACCTTTCAAATTCCTGTATTTGTATGCGCGGAGTCCGTATCCTTTCGACCCTATGTTCCCCCATCCTGGCGGAATGAACCTAGATGTGAAACAGCTTCGCCAGCGGAAACTGAAGACCAAGGAACATCTCTATCAGGCCCGCAAAACTTATTTTTGCCGTGCCAAATCTGTCGAAGTGGAGATTTTCCAGCGTTCGGAGTCGACTGGGTACGACATCAAACATCTAGTTGATGCTCGTATGGAAGCGTATCCGACAGAACGTCTTATCACTTGGCGTATGGGATATGATTTGCTGACGCATCGTCTCATCATATTCCACTCCTTCTATTATTCAGAAGAGATGCAAGAGGAGTTGATTCAGTCCATTGGTTGTCTCTACGGCAGGGCGATTGAGGATCCCTACTTTGGTACTGGATTCGACATGCCAGACCTGCCCGACGGCAACCCAGTCACTAGAAAGGGTGATTTGCCCCCATCAGGTGAAAGGGCATGGGTTTACAACTTGGAAAGATGGACTGGACAGAATCTTCAGGGGGCCATGTACACAGAACTCTTTCTGTGGTTTACACAGGCCGGCCCTGATGACCTCTTTAAGAACAGGTTCACTCGAGAACCCTTGGCTCTGCAGGATTTCGTGGAATTCCAAAATCTGATTCGGCGGCGTATCCAGATCCAAGCCAAACGCTATAAGGATGATCTGCCTGCCCCGCCGTTTCATCGTGAAGGTCCTCCGAATCGCCTCTTGGGCCACGATGTGGACATGCCTGTAAATCGTCGGGGTGCCTTCATCGCAGGAACGGAGCCTCCAGATCGGTTGGACGATATCTTCTTTTCCGCAATGGCCCTTCTTTCCTGGAATCCCCTGGAAGGAATGCCCAACTCCGATCCGGATCCCCGAGCCATCCTGTTCAGGGAGCTCTGATAAGCCGGCAGTACGCCATTTTTCTTATCACAGCACCCATCACCACATTTGGAACCAAGGATTCTCCTTACCTGGACTTACCTCTTCTGCCTGGACTTTTCTTCTCCAGCCTGAAATTACTTACCATCATCAGGACTTGACAACTTACTCCTCAGATCCGAGTAACTATTGTTTCGGGGAAATTCCGTCTCGTTACGGTGAACCAACCCTGAAAAAGGATCTGTCCTGTAAGAAGAACAACACCATTATTATGACTGCTACCTCAACTGTGACTTTATTCCTAATATTATTTTTGTCTCAATTTGTGCTCAGTATCTCAAACTATGTATAGCCATACTAGGTCCTTTTGACTCTATACATTATGTTACTAGGTAGTATTACAGTACCATATTACACTGTATCATATATTATATACTACATTAGTCCATCTTCTAGTAACTGTCTGAGTACATTGTTTTGGTAATTGTTTTTGTAACAGGGAAAACCCCACTTTATATGTTTTTAGTCATTTTTACTGTTTTACTAGTATTTTGTATTTGGTAGCTTAATTTTTCTATGGGTATGTATAGTAATTCGATGTGACTTATATTTTATGCTCAATTTTTGTATTGCCACCAATACTATGCCATCAAGATTTCTATGTTTGCTTTATTTTTGTGTGAGCTTCAACATGCTACATATATGCATAATAAGCCAGTTTAACTGTGCTATTGCCTAGTCTATGGTTACTGCCAGCTACTGGTTTTGTACTGCTCTATCTATGGTAATACTTCAAGGTACTGGGATGGGTTTTTCATTTTTTCCCTTAGGGCAGGTACCTTATGGTTAATGTGGTTCTAATATTATATTTAGTTTCTTATTTCTAATAATTTTATTTACTAGTACCTTACTAACCACAACCATACGATTAACTTTCCTATTGGAGAGACCTCCATCTCTCCTTCCCTTGAGCTCTAACAGTAAGCATTACCATACTAGTTTCTTGTTCACCAGCAGTACGCTACTATTATTTGTTTTCTTTTTCAGATAAACCATATATATGTTTATTTTTCTGTCTTTTGTTTGTTTGTTGTTGTTTGCATTGCATTCCTACTTATATCTGGTTTTACTTAATATTTTGTTAGCATTTATACTGACCAAAGTTTATTTTTTGTATTGTTATAACCTGGTAGTACACCATTGTTACTGTATCCTCTTTTCTTTTTTCTTTCTTTTGTATTTTCATATACTGTATGCCCTCGCAGGAGCTCGCGCCGTGAGCCCTGGGGAGATGTAGAGGATATGTGTGTATGTGTCTAATATTGTGTGTGTATGTAATGCTCAACACTTCTCTTTCGCCTAGCTAGCTGCCGGCTTGCTGCCACATATGCACTAGTTGGTCGGGGAAGGTTGGGTTGGGCTAAGCGTCCCCACTCTATTGGGTGTTCCCCCACATGCATATATGTGTTATGTTGCTATTGGCTGGGAGGGTTTTCCTAAGCCCCGCCTCCTGGGGGTCTCAACAAAACCTCTCCCATCCTATTCAGTTGGGTTGTGTTTGTCACGTTTGTTGTCTGCCTCCCTGGTAGCAATGTTGTGTGCACTCGCCTTGGGCTCCCTTGTCTAGACAGTTGGGTTTCCCACCCCCTTCTGTATTTCCGGTCTCCCCGGCTCCTGCAAAGGTTTGTTACCCTGTATGTAACCGCCAGTACGGCATTATTGTTATTATTGCTATAACATGTTTGTGTGTACTTTCTATTCAATATAACTGTGTCATTTCCGGCCTGCGCGCCATTATTAAACCATCTTTATTTAGGTGTGTTATTTAGGGCTTATCTAGGTTTAGCTAAGTTAGTTGTACGTGTAACATCTGTTACTGGCGAGGCTCCCCACGGACTGGCTCTCTATATTCGGCCAGGCGCGTTATCCATTGGGCGCAGTTCCAGTAGCAAGTGGTTGGTAATCGCTATATTACAACACTTCCGCTACATAGTCGTAGTGACATTCTTCTTTCTTTCGGTTATTGCCTTGTTTCTCCCTTGCGAATTGAAAAGTCTAAATTCGCGTAATCAACAATTTTCGCGATATTTAAGGTGCTGGTTTCCTTTCGGGTATTTTTGACTCCAACGGCTTTAATCCTTTACGCAAAGGGCTAAATTTACGAAATAACCTATTTCCGTGCTCTTTAACATTTTAGGACCATTCCTTATTCTTAGGCCAAAAGATAAGAAAGTTTTGGTTTTTGGCCCTAAGCTCCCAGTAGGTAGACAAGACACGGGATTGGTTGGTATGGCTGGAAAGAGGACTCGAGAATGAACATTTTTGCTCTTACAACCTTTGAGCTATCTCCAGTGGTTACGTCAGTATAAGCAAAAACTGTTTTTAGGGTCAAAAAATGGCCATTTTCGAGGAAATCAGTTTTTTCAAAGTTACTGAAACATGTTAAGGACAAAATTGGCTTACTTATACTCAATCCATACATCGTCCAAATGCACATTTTATGAATGCCTATTAGCCGGACTTTATTGCTTTCAGCTAGAGATTTGGCCTAAAAACCATTTTGGCAAAACCGCGATTATTTTGTTTCGAACATCGATTTCTCAAAAACTACTCGACGGATTCCGGAGATTTTCTGCAGAATCGAAATACGCACTTCTGCGGAGGGACGTTTTTCTTGGTTTGGGCTAAAACGTATCGAGTAGCAAGAAAACTCAATGTGAATTTGCGAAATTTCGTGTTACCGTGCATTTGGCCGATTTTCTCGAACGTTAATACCTACTGAACCAAATCCAAAAAAACGTCCCTCGGCCCATGTGTCCTTCATATCGTGGCACAAAAAGAACTTTTGGCCGATTCTTCAGTTTTGAGAAATCGATGTTCAAAGACTTTTGGTCTATATTCATCCTGTTAGATGTCAGCATGTCAGAAAATTTCTGCTATTTTATTGCTAATTTTGCCAGTTCTGTGAGCTCGTGTGAATGTACAGATAATAAGCTTTAAAACGATGTATAAAGCTCTCTGCAACTCCCAAAATTGCAAAAGTTATAGCGTTTCAAAAAAATCGCCACAAAAGCACTGCACACAAGGATACCACCACCTTAAATTCAGCGTAATCGAAAACGTACCTATGTCCCATGCCAAATCTGCTCATTTGATCAATTTGATTTAATTTTGAGCGTATCGAGTATGGAATTTTGGGGGTTATCGAGACAAGACCCGTTCAATGCTTTAGTTTAGTTTTTGCTATACACATCCAGAAGTGTTTAATCTCTGATGCCACAAAATTTTCTTGTTGCTTAGATAATTAATAAAATTATTAAATTGCTATTAAACCTTTAAATTAACGAAATCATGAAGAAATAATATATTGCTGCTATGGGTCGGATTGCCGAAACCTAATTTTAGGCATAATTGTCTTACTTTTTCACATTTTCACTTCTACCTTCGTAAACAACGACAGTTGTCGCCTCGCATGCTGCGAAAGAAGGCGCCATAAATGGACCAAAACAAGGAAATTCTTTTCAAATAAACAAGTTTGAACCAGCTAACGCCCATAATTACCAGCTTATTCTGGCTAAATGCTTTAACTTATTTGCTTCAACGGCTTTTCCTCATTTCCTCAGTGCATTAAAAGCTTGTCTTAAGGCGGCTTGAGCTGGATGAAACCAGTAGTAAAGGCGGTCTCGAAGAGTATAAAAGGGACCGAGAAATGTGAAAGCTAAACACAAAGTTGGATATTTTTGGACTACTCTACATTCTTAACAGCAGGGTGAGTTTAATTGACTCCTACTAACACAAATTACTTTGCTTCCGACTCTAGGTTCAAATTTCTAACTATACTTAAATATTAATTGAAATTATTAATTAAATCAATTAAACTAATTGATTAATCTGTGGCAGATACATATGGTGATACTTGGGAGAGTTTGGAAAATGATGCCTTCTAAATTTTCCTTATACACCATACTTTTGTCAAATTTGTTTTCTTGCATCAAAAATAACATCGTGCTGATTGTCTTTTTGTGCAATTCTAGACAGAAACTGATACCATGCCGCAGAGCCAACGTAAGCTAATGCTTTATTTTGATATTGCTATTGTTAAAGTTGTTATTTACATAATGAAATCGTGATAAAGTAGTAAATCGAGTAAACTCGGTCCAGCTTGACGATCTCAAGCACACATATTTACAGGGTTAATTATTGTCGAAGATGAGGAGGATTCAGCTACAACTGCAAATTCCCGGCGGGGATTATTAAACTCAACCAAAACCGACTGTCGATCCATTAAGCCAAAGAAACGCAACTGCTCTGAGCTCGATGCTTCACAAAGCTTTGGGTTCGATTAAACCCAAAGAGTAGTACATTTGAAAACCCTGATCAAAGAAAATTGATCAGGTATCAACAGTTTCGTCAGATAAATCAACTAAAGTGTTAAACAAAGACATGTCCACAAATTAGACACCGCAGATCATGATCAGCCCTACAATCAACCATTTTGTGATACTTCAACACCAGCACAGCTTCAAAGTTGTCAATTTGTTAATTTGTTATTCAATTTTAATTATTATTTTAGAAAAACACTCTGCTCAGATTCCCCAGCATCTGACTGGACAGCGTTCGCAGCAGCAGCAACAGCAGCAGCAGCCGAGTCAGCGAGGTGCGGCTCGAGGACAGCAGCAAGCCGGAGCACAGCAGGTCGGTTTCACTCCGACCTAGAAAAAGGATAAAGCCAGTATTATAATGTTTGTTGGCCAACAATTATGGAAGGGCTGTACCCCGGGGGAATGCCATTATACCACCCTCCCATGCATATTAATGTTTCAGTATATGTAGGTTATGCTAAACCGCTGAATGCATCGGAAATCCAGAATTAGTCACGAATTATTTTTCAGATTATAATTATAATTGGAATCAATAATTAGAAAATTGTACATAATTGGGGAGCACTTGAGAAACTGAATACTTTTGATTTAAATTTAGCGAATTTGTTTTCGCCAGCAGAGACACTAAACAAACTTTTTGCTGCTTTGCCGAAAATCTCTGACGTCAGTTAAAAAGACAAACGAGACAAGTCAACCAAATATAGGAATAAGACACAGAACTAGTGTGCCGGTGACCGGCCGGCCCAAGTCCAGAGTAGGCCGGCCGACGAAATACAGGCCGGCCGGCCGGATGACAGTTTCTGCGGCCTATCGCCTTGAATTTGCTACAATCTTCCTTGAAAACAGTCAAAAATAATTTATATTTTTACTTGTATTTTGGATAGCCGGAGAAAAGTAGCACCGGCCGGTGAGGGCCGGTATACCGGCCGGCCCACGAAAAATTGGACCGGTCAACAACACTACACAGAACTGATTCAGCATTTGCTGATAATGAACTTTATTAATTAAATTGGGCACCCGTTGATTATTGCTGAATTCGTCCCTTTTGTTTTAGGGTGGTGCTCAGTGGCAGAGTGGAGCACAACAAAGAAAAGCTCAGTGTAAGTTAAGCGTTGCAGCTTTAATTTTAGATGGTTTGAAGGAGTTGCTGTGTTCAGTGACTTTAGAGCAAAAGTATTGTCGAATTGAGGACCAGCTTGCCGCCAGACCGGCGAGCTGTGATTTGAATTTATTTGAATTTGAAATCTTATTTGATCCAACTTCTAACTGATACGGAGTTAGGAATTGATAAATGTGACTATCTAGCGTTTAAAATTAGAATAGAACTTTTAATGGCTTCCATTGATCAAAACTTTTGAATTTGAAATTTTAATTAATCCAACTGCTACCTAATTGATTCGGAGTTAGGAATGAATAAATGTGGCCATCTAGCGTTTAGAATTAGAATAGAACTTTCAATTGTTTTCATTGATAAATTTTTACATTTTTTATTTCAGCTGGGCCGGCTGCTTCTGCTAAAAGTGGACAGCAATAGAGGCTTACTTGTCGAACTACAAACTGCAAGCGATGGCTGAAAGTCCACAACAAACATCTACATGAAACAGACACTGTATACATTGTTCCTTTGCTTTAATTGTTGATTTTATTTTTAAGTTATGATATTTTAATTTCACTGTTTTTGTATATTTTGAAATGTTTAAAAATTAAAGCTTCACTTTTCGTTTTTAACCAAGTCGTTCACAGATAACTAGGACTGATGGACCTAGCGTATGGCTATTAGGTATGTAACAAAGTTCACATTTCAATATCTGAATTACTATTATTACTATTTTAGTATTATTTTTTGTTATTATTGTCACACTGTTCTGAAGCAGACACATCAAGAAAATGAGATAATCTCTGCAGAGAAGGCAAATCCGTACTCACAAAAGTGCTCAAGTTCGACAGCACCGATTATTGACCAACAGCTTCCCGCTCCTAGAAAACTAAAAGCAGAAAGGCCACTAATCATGCCTTTCAAAATGAAGGTTTCTTGAACATGGACTTGATCTTGATTGTTGACCTGGACGAGCATACCATCGTAAAAAGGATTTTTACAAATGTCGCTGTTCATTTCTGAATGTGCTCTTCCCAAATGAATTGGCTTCAAAGTGAGGTTTTTGCCAGAAATAATCTACCTACGGGCCTGTTCTAAATTATGGATTTGGTTAATTTTACAATACATCGTTTATACTTTATAGTGCTGTGATTTTCTTCTCTAATCCAAAGGTTGAGTAGTGGTTAGCGTTTATTGTAAGGAGAAATATTGAAGGCTAAATCTCAGCATTAGTTGGATTTATGAATGTCTTACAGGGTTAGAGCTGAGCTTAACAATTGATTGGCTAGAGCCAAGATCTTAAGCTTTCATACGGATACCTCCATTTAAGTTACAGGAGAAATGAACCTTTTATTCCCCCTACATTTCATTCTTTATTATCTCCACTCCTATTTAAGGTTCGGATTTCCCTGCAACCTAAGGCACACCTTATCACCAGGGAAATAAACTAGCTCTAGGAGTTGAATTTATGTTTGACTCTGCAGTTTTCAATCTGGTTTGTAATAGTCTTACAAACAGTCAGTCAGGTGAGCATTTTGTTGAACAAATTTAAGGTGCCTTGCAAAACATTATCCTAACTATATAACCCATTGCAGAGAATAATTTGTAAGAGAGAGTTAGGAACCATTTCCACATATGTGTCAAACATTTCTTGGATGACCTTTTCAGGAAAGCCCCCAGGCCCAAATTTCGCAAAACCTGAACCAAATGAGCTGAAATCTGGTATGGGTATGTTTTCGACCACGCTGAGTTCAAATATTGCAAAAATTTTCGATTTCGCGAAATTAGATTTTTTCGATTCATACCTAAAGGGGGGACCAAGAGCTGCAAAATCCTTTGTCTTCGATTTTGCTGAAACATTGTATATATATAGGGGTTTTCGGGATCGCAGAACACAAATCTGAAGTCTGTTTTTGGATTGAGCTTTTCTTTAGCTCAATATTAGCTAAACTTTTAAGCTTAAGATGTAAGCTTATGCTGACCTAACGGAAAGCTGAATCGAAAAGCCTTCAGATTCGTGTTCTACGACCCAGAAAATCCCTATATACAACGTTTCAGCAAAATCGATGACAAAAAATTTTCGGTTCCCCTTGGGTCCCCCCTTCCTTACGAACCGAAAAAATAAAATTTCGCGAAATCAAAAAATTTTGCGATATTTGAACTCAACGTGGTCGAAAACATACCCATGCCAGATTTCAGCTCATTTGATCAAGTTCTGCGGAATTTGGGCCTGGGGGGCTTTCTGAAAAGATTCAATTTCTGCTAGCTTAAGCTTAGGCCCGTTGCTTGCTTAACAGAAGACTTTTGGGAACAGTTATTAGCTCTCCGAGGCCCCAGCTCGGAGTCTTTTCAAACAACATTACTGATTGGCTAAACTGATCTTGTTTCTATAGGACTGCCTATTAGGATGATTTAAACGCCACCCTCACACCCTCTTTCCCAATTGATCACAGAAGGTGAAACAACGTGACACTATACTGTCATACTCTTATCTATTATGTACTGCATAGCTAGAGCACTTTGGTACTTACTCCAACCTTGCAATTGTCCGCATTAATTTTACTGGGGTTTTTGCAAATGCCAAGAATACACTAGAGTTGTAAACGACTGGAAATTAGTGTGAAGTAGTTTAATCACGTAAAGACAGTTTGTCTCTAGTGCAGACTGACTTAATGTTCAGTCTTCCAAAACTGTACTAGTAGTGTTGAAACTGTACATTTGTAGTGCATTAATATTTGCCGGCAATTTACGTTCACAATTTTGGGACAAATTACATTCTTCAATTTAAGATGTTTGTTTTCTCTCAACACAATTTGTCGTGGGCAAACTTCCAATTTTGGGCGAGTTCCTGCTAACCGTTTTAGTTAGAAAATTAACAAGTTGTCAGAAAATGTGTAGGAATTCTTACGCAAAATAGTTGTATTAAGGTTTCGGTATTAATTGACAAGTTTTAAAAAGGTAAACAAACTGGTTGTCCAGAGCCCCCAAGAAATCGGTTCTAAACGTTGCATAACGTCTTTTCTGCAAAGTGGGTACTACTGATGCAACATTTAATTGTTTTATGGCACTGTTTCAATATTTATTTGAAATTACTCATAAAATTTATCAGTTTGACATTTTTGTGATGCCTGACGCAAACGTTTGCTGTGTAGGTAATAGTTGACGTCGCTTTTGTCTTAGCATGAGGAGAACGAATCTGAAACTTGTTTCGCCATTCCTTTAGTTTTGGTGTTTTGAATTCCTGACCTCAAGCTTGCTGAACACAGTTATAATATTACGCGAACGGCTCGAATATATATAAAAAGTTCTATATTATAACTGTCTATCTTCAGATCCGAAAAATTAGTTATATATTTTCTGAATGTAACGATGGATGAGATTTTGGACTATCAACGAAAACCGGAAGACGATCTTTATGGGATTCTTGGATGTCCTTCCTCGGCAACAAAGGAGCAGATCTTAGCAGAATTCAAATGCCGAGCAAAATGCTTGCATCCGGATAAATGTGAAAACGTGGAATGCTCAGAGGAGCAAGAACGGTACGTTAACATTTCTTTGTATGTATTACCTGAAAGTCTTTGAAATAACATAAAAATAGCAGATTCTTTGACGATGTAGGGTAACAAAACAAGTAACAGCTTCCTGCAACAGAAGTATGCTTATATACCCCATTGCGTTTTTATACGGTCGAATTGCTGAAAAATAAAGGAAGCTTGTTTCCGGATGGAGTAAATTGGGAGCCCGAGACCGCCAGAAATTTGGATTGTCCCAATTTGGTTTTCAAAAATTATCGACACCATTTATTTGGAGGGTGGGCATCTACTTGGCCGCTGAGGTTTAACTCTGCTGAAACCCAAAGAATGAATGGTGGTGTGAAAATTGCCTTTTTCGATTTTCTGTTTACTTACTGCCACTTGGTGGCTTCTTCTAAAGTTCGAACTCCGACAGTCTTCTTCGATCCTTCCATGGATTGACCTTCGTCTTTCTTTCTTTCTTATTGAGAACAATCCGTGGAAATGGATTTACTTGAGATAAACTTAATAGTCCTAGCCGTACTATTTATTCTCATTTTCAGAAAAACTAAAGAGTTTGCCCTTCTACAACGAGCCAAAGAGATTCTGTGCGATGACGGCAAGAGAGCCCTCTACGACCAATGGCTGGCCAGTGGGATTGCCATCGGCTTTGATGATTGGCTGGCGCGAAAGGATCTGGTTCACATGTCCATTCACTGGGCCAATCAGAAACGGACACAGCCAATGATTGACTGTTCCCAGAGCACAAGCTCCGCCCACTCGAATCCCATTGGTTCCTTCTGCGGTGAGGATCCGACCAATAGTCACCGATGTCCGCCGAAGTGGACACTACACTGGAACAGTATGAACACAAAGATTTTGCAGAAATTTCGAAATTATGAAATTTAAGATATGCGAAAATACCAAATTCGGAACTGCTGAAATGTAAACCGTAAATTCTATACTTTGAGCTTGAAACTGTATGCCTCATGTTGGCGAATGCTAAGCCATTTTATGCGGATATTGTATCTGTGGACTGTTTTGTAATTTATGTAGTGGTACTTTTTAATCTGTGAATGTTTTGTAATTCGAGCTTGGTGAGGGACAATAATAATAGTAATAATAATTAATAGCAATAGATAATAGTCACATAGCCGTAGACAGAGGCTTCATTAAACAGAAAAAGCTTTATTCAAGCTTGAATTCACATTGGTCATAAGCAGTAGCGCTTTCGTTGTGCTTTCCAAGACAATAAACAATATTCCTTCTTCGATGCTTTGGTGATGTTAGCTGGTATCGTCCACTGCAATTCGGTTTGCTCAGAGGAGCCGTCACGAATTTGGCGATCCAGCGCTGTCAGTGAGAGATGTCAAAAATCAGTTCACAGAAAAGACAACCATCATTTTAATGCCAATTTTTAGGGGCCCTCGCACTTTCCACGGTGATTTTAGAGATCCTCTCGTCTGAGATTCAGGTCAAACTGTGGAGGAGAGTTCTTCCCGGAGGGTGGGATTATCCTCATCGCTGGAGGAATCGTTGATGATATGATCTGAAGTGGGCAAACTGGCAAAATCGCCCTGAACGGCCATCTTGGTCTGGTAGCCCATGACCGGGCAGAATATGGACAGGAGAGTGGACATGATGGCTACGGTATAGGACCACCCAACGCGACAGCCGTGATTACGGTAGCTCATCTGTTTGCAGAGCTCCTGGACGCTGGCGCCGCCCAGACCGAAGGGCAAGATCAGCAGAGCGTGCATGATGATGATGACTGTAACAAAAAAAGGTGATTAGAGTTTATGCTGTAGGATGGTTTTTAATACAGTTTGGGTTCGAGTTTAAGTTTGAGCTTGGTCACAAAAATCCCAATTTTTGGAGAAGTTTTGGCCATTTCTAGCTAAAGAGGGACTTTATGCCCAAGGTTTTCATTCCGAAACTATAAGTTTAATTGTCAACGAAAGTTAGCACATCATTCAATGAAAATGGATTATTAATAAATAAATGGACGGAGCTGGGAGACAAGCAGCCGCCTCTCAACACTATGTTTACAAACAAAATGATATCTAATAATTTCGTGTCAATGCAAAATGCAAAGACTAATACAGTTTCTTTGCCGTATTTTAATAGGTTGCACCTAAATCCTTAAATCCAGCTTATTTCATTGTAACTACCATTGGTTTTTCTGGTCAAGCAGATCCCTTTAGTTTGAGTCCCTTTAGTTTGATTCTTTCGGAGGAGTGTGCACCACTCTCTATTCTAATTAGTCAATGATCAAGTCGAAGTCTTACTGGAAATAATCTGAAGGACCACAACGTATCGAACGCGACCTCGGGCCCACTGCCGGCCGACCAGCCAGATGCCAAAGGCCATAACTGAGGACAGGGCCATGAGAAGGGATCCGAAGGCGTACAGGAAGCAGGCCATCTTCCAGGCTGGATTAGGCCATAGGCTAGCTAAATCTACTTCGCTGTAGGACTGACAGGATTCAATAGATTGACCGTTTGTCATATTTTGTCGACAAAATCGATACAGTCCGAAGTGAACTTGACTGAGGCCGGTGTGAACGACTCGCCTGAATGAAAAAAATGAAATTACAAAGATTTGTTGTTGGACGTGGTTTGCTATTTGCATTATTTATAGAGTATACAAAAATATTTGTTGACAGTGCTGTTTGCTCAGAAGCCTCATAAGTTATGCATCATAATATAACAGAATTATAATTAGAAATTAAAATTCACTTAAACAGCTTATTAAGATGATTCATGGAATTTCATTTCAAACATTTAACAAATAATGTAATAACGTTGTCAATTCGATTTACTAGTAGCTTACTTTACTCATTTATTATATTTATTTATTATTTATTTTCTCTTCTCTTATTATTCTTCTTTTCTATTAGTTCACGTTTTAACTATACTTGGATACGATGAAAAACTGCCAAAGGATTAAAACTAGACCTTTTTATAACAAAAATATTATTTGTTCTTCGTATCGCAGGTAGCGACATTTTCATTGTAATTGATTATAATTAGTATTATTATTATTAGTATCAACTACTATTATTGTTATTGCTGTTTTATCCACCTGTATTGGCTGAGATATCTGGAATAGGTGTGGGTACTGAACCAGGCCGGTTGGGTGAAACAAAATACGGAAGCGGAAGCCACAACGCCACTCAGAATGGCCCAAACTAGGGCGGTGGGATTCTCACATCGGCAACAGCGTAGGCATAGTTGGACTTTATTGGATCCCATTGGCACATATAATTAGGGATATGTAATTAATTAATACGCAGGAGTAACAAATAAGCAATTCAATAACAGCATTTCTGAAAAGTGAGTTTTAGAACACATTACTGAAAAACTGTAGTCAGTATTTTTGTCTAATCTCTGTATGCAAGGGTAATTTTGGATTCAGAAGAAACGAGCCAACCCTACTGGAACACAATCCGGGTGTAAACCGATTTCACCATAACAAGGAGTGCATTTAGGATTGCAAGTATCAATGCAAACTTTTGTCTACGTAGCTTGTAACACATGTAGACATGTACAGAGGTAATTTGATTATCGTTGGATTTGAATTGGAATTTGATCTTATTTCTTTGAGCGAGTTTAATGCGTTAAGTTAAGACGTTTATCCTTGTAGGCGGGATTAAATGCACTGTTTTTATCTTTCAACCTTCTGCGCGAAATTAATTGAGTAATTTTTAACTCCTATAGTTCTCTTAGCATGTTGCACAAAAAGTCCATAAATGATCTGTTTTGACTTCCATCTCTATCCCTAGCCAAGGAGCAGCTCCCTGTTAGCGGAAGGGAAGCAGACATAGGAAAGATGGATAAGTTTGATATGGGAGGTCAGCTGATGGCTCGCTGGTAAGCACGTCTGACCGCAGATTAGAAGGGAACTTTGATTGCGCCCCGACTGAGCTAATTTTCTCAGTTTCAATCTTCAGTGAAAAGCTGACTCGAATTTTTTGGGTTTGACCTAATTTGAAGCTGTTTGTTGACTCAATTTTTTATTATAAAGCTAAAGGTCCAGTGCAGTGTAGTTTGAGGGACTAGCCTGTAACTGTTTTTGGTAGGCAAGAGTTGAATAATGTTGTAATTTTTAAAATAAAGGTAGCTTATCTAAACCTGTTTGTCTGAGGGAGAGCAAATGCTCAGGAAGGAAGGGGCTAAAAAGTGAACACTGTTCCTCCTAACCTGTCAAACCGGAAGTCATCAACGATAGATCACTCTTCGTAACAAGGATAATTGAGATTATCTTGGAATACTCAAATGAGTGAACTCAATGCTTCTCAGTCAATTGACTCAGTACTGTACAAAATCCTAACGAAACTAACTAACAACAAACAGTTTGATGACTGACCGTACAGTCAGGCGGAAAAACGGAAAATGAAATCTACTTCTTGCTTTTGCCTTCACTATAATTGTTGAAAGGTTGAATTGTTTGGTTGAGCAACCACTGGGCTTTACGTCACAACCTACAAAGAGTGTAATTTGAAATCGGGATGGATTTTCCAAATACTCAGTCTCCTGGAAAAAAGAAATTGTAAGAGAAAATTTCTTCAGAATAAATAATGCAATTGGGAATTAAGATGGAAATGTTTTTGACTGTCTCTTATAAATTCTTCCCTTTAGCCAGACGACTTTTGATTAGACCATTTTCCCAGAGAGACAATGGGTCTCCTGGTGGCAAGAATTGGTGAACTTTGAAGCTGAAATGAGATGAACAATTTTATAGGTCATGCATAACTTATGCCTTATAGTACAAATGCACAAATAAACGGGACTTGTTGAAGTGCAAAATTTTTTGTACGCTGGGAATCGAACCATCGACCTTCGCATTGGCGGATAAGAATTCTAGCTTTCCCAAAAACAAACTTTCCAAGAAAGTCAGAATTACATACCAATAACTGCATTTATGTCTATGTCTTTGCACCGAAAGCTGATATAGGTTTCTGCACAAGGGTATATATACTCGGATTTCAAAAGAGAGTGGACATGTCCATTATTTTGAATTTTTTCGAGGTAATTTTTGAAATCTATGCATATCATTCTATAAAAACACCAATGGCATTACTATGATCATGTGATCGACGATTGGCGAATAATACTGATTGCCTTAAGATGAAGTTTTGAAGCAAATGTTTGTAGCAAAGTTTTGAGTGCCAGAGTTTTTGAAAAACGGCTGAACTTTGCATTAAATATATACAATTTTTGCTGGCAAACTCGATGTAGAACACTTTCGTTTGCCATTTCTTTGGTATGTCATGTTTAAATATTTAAACTGTAACTAAGTTCTCATAGCAAGAATTCCCTTGGAGTTAGGAGACAGAATTCTTATCATCCTTTTTATCCATCAGCAAAGTTTAGTTCTATCATTAAGTTAAGCTTTTTCCAAAACTCTAACTTAGATTTCAAGAACAGAAATTTGTATTAAAGATATCCGTTGGCTTTGTTCTAGAGTCTTCCTAACGACGTCATTTAATTTGGTAGAGTTTAATTTTTCAGAAATATCTAGTAAACTTTAAACCTTGGGTTAGACTTCTGTCATTCTACGTTGTAAATTGTTACGAACATTTGGAACAAACTGAGAACTAGGCCAAAAGTGTTCCAAATTTCTCAGTACATTCTAATGATTTCATGAAATTTCTAACCTAAGGTGAATCCTAAGGGCTTTCACTTGACAGAAAACTGACCAAGATAACGGGAGAAAAATTGGGGTCAAATTTAGGCATTTATAAAGTGTTGAAATTTCAGACAGATCGTCAGTTTTGTTTCCATTTCTGAAATTCAGTTTCCGAAAATGTCCACTCCAAGTGGAAAATACGAGAATATCTCTGAAGACCAGTATACCCGTATTCGGGCTGTGGCATTTTTTGCCGTTGTGATATCCACGGTTGCAGTTGTAAGCTCAGTGATAACGCTACCATTGCTTTATCAGTATGTGCAAAATTTGCACAGCTATCTGCTGAGCGAAACCGAATTTTGTGTGGTAAGTACCGACATACTGTAATAAATCAAGTAATATTTAATTACTTTATTTTTACAAATATTCTTCGAGATTTCTTCTTACATACGAAGACTTCTTTTGAAAAGAATTTTGGGGCAAAGTACTTAGATTTCTAACTTCCTTTTTGACTCATAAAAGTAACTGCGATTAACGAGTGAGCTAAAACTCACGTTGAACTGAGCGAAACGTCTTACTGTAATGTAACTAGTTCAAATTATTTGCACGACAGAGAGGTCATTGGGAATGCCTTTGCCGTAGCAGAACACCTAGGCAAAGACAATGAGACAGATAGTTAGAAAAGTTTTACTAATTAACAAACGTTCCAATTGTCCTAATTAAGCTTTGACTACAAGAGTGCAAAGTCAAGACTTTTTGGGTGACCTGAGCACAAAGCACAAAGGCACAAAAGCACAAATCTAGTCTGTGAAAACAAAGACTTTAAGCAAAATTAGATATACAGGTTTTCTTCCCAGTGGGACCAAGGAAGATGAAAAGGGCGACAAACCAAATTTTGACGACGGGCAAAACTTTGTAAGAAAAATTAAATTGGACTTTTGTCTGTCGTCGGCCGCTTCTTTATTCAATTGAAAGATGAAAGAGAAAGTGAGCGGAAGGAATGGACGGAGAAATTTGTCACATTTTTTCTGTACTAACTCTTTTCTTTGCTTTTTTCTCTGGGAGGTCTGGAGTTTTGAATAGGAAGTTTAGTCTAGAGACTTGTCAGAATAAAAAACACGTGACACAAATATAGTGTAAACAAGGAAGCGAGCGCAGAGCTTGAATTAAAGTCTACATGGATTAATTCTCGCCATGAAGAATTCTTAAAAAATATTAGTCATTACAAATTCAAAGTTTACTGAACAAGTTTAATCTAGGGATTTCACTATTGTAACGTTAACAAGTTGGCCCCTAAAAGGGGCATTATCTCGCCTCTGAACATATTCCACGAGTCTTCCAAAAATAAGAAACAAATACGCAAAATGCTGTCAGGTCATGCGTTTCGCCTAGTTCTATGTAGTTGTTTGTTCACGTCGGCAGCCACCGGCCAGCCTACTGAAGATCTGAATTCTTGACCCACTTGACGTTTTGAAATTCTAAGTCAACGCTGTGGTAATGTGAAAAGGCTTTATTCCAATTGTGTTACCAGCATTAGTTCACTCTAGTGCCTTCTCCTGTGGCTTTTGGCTCTTGTGTAACATAAGCAGCTACAAGTTGCCAACCAACAAAAAGCAATTTTCCACAAAGTCCAATCTTCGCAAGTTTTGGCTTTGTATGTATGTTATTACGATCAAATCGGCCTCAGAGCTTCATCACTGATGAGCGCTAACTGATGCCGTCACAATAGTAACTAATTTGCATATTTCCCAAAGGATAACGAATCTAAGATTTTTAGTGAACCAAAGGGGGCACTGTTAGAATAAAGTTTCGTAAAGAACATGAATTTATTAATGAATAAATTTTTATTGAAAATTACAAGAATTTGATGGCTTTGAAATAACAAATAATAGGTGGAATATCAACGGAACGAAATAACAATGTAAAATGGTTGGGTGAACATTTATGCCATTGCCCCCCAGATACAAAAACAGCCACCTATATTGAGGCCTGTGCTAAGCATAGGGCGCATTTTGAGAGAACCGTCTGAAGTGTTCAAAAAGTGACAAAACCGATCACAAGTATCTCGCCTCTAGGCGAGATAATAAAAACTAGTGACTATTCTTAGCTGCCAAACTACTTCATTGGAAATTGCAAGATGCTTTCTGCAACGATGCGTTAGCTGGCAATTACGAACTAAGTAATTGAGTGATGGTATTAACCTGTTCTGTAGGAGAAGCAGGTACAGGTAGCATTGATAAATCTGATATAAAGGCTCAGCTCATGGCGCGGTGGGGAGCGGCACGAAACGTTGAAGATACGAGTTAATTTCTTGTTATATCCACTTTTACTGCGTATCTTGCGCTGCTAGCTTGTGATAAAATACTATTTTTACACAAATTTGTTAGACAAGAACCCGTGGGATCCGACTCAAGTTGGAGGATGTTGAGGTGGCCAAGGGAGTGGCGGACAGTCGGAATCGAAGAGGGGCCTGGATGTTTGGGCAGTACGTTTCTGGTGGAGGCGGAGGCGGAGGCGGATACGGTCATCAACAGCAACAGCAGCAGCAACAACAGCAAGGCTCTTGTAAGTGTATTACAGATCCTACTTGAACCAAATTAGACTTAGGTGACCTGCGGATTAGCTGCGGTTCAGACTGAAAAAACTTGGACCTAGCAGGATCGTCCTAATCTTAGTTATTGTGATCAAGCGTACATAATATATGAGTATGCCACAACGCATGCTTTTTGTTATCAGAGCAAATAATTGTGGTTGTTAACGGCTGACCCCTCCTCCTTCGCAAATCAGACCCATCACTTCAAAGAAATTGCGCTCAATGCTTGTGTTCTAAAGCTCAAAGCAGACATCAAATAGCACAGCATAGCACAGCATAGTTGTGCTCTGATAACTGAAAACATGATTAGTGACATACTCTTATCATTATGTACTGTGATTAGCAGTAGATTCTGTAGTCAGAAATAGTTCATTGACTCTTCCTTTGAGAAAGGTGTTAATATATTTTACTTTGAATTGACCAAAAATTTGGAATGAAGACCAACTGCTAGCTAAATTAAGAGCTGGCTGAAAAGTAAACAGTTTGTTAGCCAGCAGAATCGCTTCCTCAAAAGTCATTGCTTTGGTGGCTGAGATTTTCTTATGCTTAGCTGTGTAAACATTTGCTTGTGTTTCAGGTTGCTCCTGCCAACAGGGTCCAGCCGGCCCACCTGGGGAACCGGGTGCTGATGGAGACGACGGTGTGAGCGGAGCTCCGGGCAGGAGTGGACCCGATGGCCTGCCAGGACGAGCCCTCCCTCCAGATGGTGATCTACCGGAACCCTGTGTCACATGTCCTTCCGGACCACCTGGCCCGCCCGGACTGCCGGGGTAAGACCAGTAATCAAGATTGAAAAAGGGCTTTTCACAACTTCTAAGTTCTAACACGATATGCAGTTTTAATATTTATGTCTGAGATAGGATATTGTCAAATGTCAAATGTTTGCTTTTAGATATTCATTTATAAATTTAAATTTTAACGTCTGAGTCCTTAAATTTCAAAAGGAAATTAAGCGATTGTTGGAATAACGCACCGGATTCAGCTGAATACTAAGTGCTACATAGTAGCAGGGATAAAAGAACTACATATTAAAGGGATGTGAGAACTAGGGCTCAAAATTAAAACGAATTTTGATTAATTTCCATCCTTCAAAACAAGACATGTCTTAAGGAAAAAACTGTCTCAGAAGACAGAAAGATCTTTTGGCTAAAAGTCAACTATCTGAATCTATGTGAACTAATTTCAGTAAAAGTGTGATCAAGAGAAAAAATTTCCTCTCAACAAAAAACGTGACAAGCTTTGAGTGAAAACAAGACCTTCTTAATAGCACTCGGCGGAGTAGACTGCTGCCAGGATAAAATTGTCAGTTTAAGCCATTTCCCCCTTAATTTCTTTTGACCTTAGCCTTCAGACAGCGGAGATTTTTTCCAAAATAAGGCTTCAAGATGAGCAAGTATATAGGACCAGAACCTAATCGGACAGAGTTCACCAGCAACATGGTGCGACATTTAGGGAAACATTAGCCGTATTGCCAATGATTATGCTGTAAGCATAGGTAACATAAACTTAAAAAATAAAAGCATTTCTCACACACATTGTCAGGCCATCAAAAATACTTTGATGTTCAAAATATTTTTGTAAGGGTGAGATAAGGATTTGTTTGGACCAAATAGTTTTAAAATATCTATATCAAAGCTTTCTAACCCGCACGCACGGTATTTCATATTCTTTATTTGTTTTATCAAGAGTGTATTATCGAGCTGGAAGATTTAATTTTGTTCTGTCTTTTTCCTTTTTTTGAATTCTGAAAAAATTGTTAATCTTCCTCTTCCTTCTCCTTTCTTCTGCCCTGTTTTTTAGATAACAATTTAATGCGTTGTACTTTGATTTTTGTTTCAGACACAAAGGACCACTGGGACCAAGAGGAGAGGAAGGCGGCAAGGGAATGCCCGGAATGCAGGGCGGTCAGGGACCACCCGGATCGCCTGGATCTCCCGGAGGTCCCGGAATAAAGGGCGCCAAGGGAGATAAGGGAGATGACGGAAACGTGATTGAGGTGGAAGGACCCAAAGGCGCTCCTGGACCCCAAGGACCCCAGGGAGCCCAAGGGCCTGTGGGTGCCCCTGGCCCTGACGGGAAACATGGTAGCTTCGGCCCACTGGGTCCCATCGGAAATCCTGGTAAATTTTGTTGTACCTTTACTACAGTAAAGAATTAAACCTACTGTACTGTAACTTTAAACTGTACTGTACTGTACTTTAGTAGCCAACCTTTACCTACTTAACGGAATAATAAAATTTATATATGCACTTCATGAGTAAGGAAAAGTTGATGTCAAAAACTTTCATAAACTGTTTAAACTTTTTCTTCTGGTTTAATCCCTATGCTTTTTATGATTAATAGGTTGAGGAAACAACATATAAAATTGATATTAAGGAATTCAACCATATAATCGTTTTAACTTATAACATTAAGATTTCATGTTGCTGTTACCCATTACTTTATGTTTGTTTCCTTGTGTTTTAGGCAAGCCTGGTTCACCTGGCCGACCTGGAAATCCTGGACCTAAGGGACCACCTGGAGCTCGAGGCCCGACCGGGGACTGTACTCACTGTCCCGCTCCTCGAACTGCACCTGGATACTAAATGGAAACGAAGAACTGATCAATACCATCAACAGAATGAACTGTTTGAACTTGCGGATCGATAATTGAATGATTGGTTGCGGTTTTATGTTATGCACAATTTTGAAAACAATAAAATGCCATGCCGACCAACTACTTTTGGTATTTATGGGTTCTTTTCCTACAGATTTAGTGGCATAAAAAATACTCGCTGCCCAGGTTATTTTTTCCAGGTAGAACTTCTACAGAAAGCAGTTTTGACTCGTTCGCAGTGAGTTTTAAAGAGTGTCCTGTTTGAAAAACAGGAACAATTTTTCACTAAAACAGTAACTAATCCGACTTCATCCCAAACAAATAAATAGTATAAGCTCCAGTCAACCTTACAGTAAACTGAAGCTAGTACATTTTCTTTGCAAAATCAAGATGATTTCGTTCCGCGGGGTCAGCCGTTAGAGCACAGAGGCTGTGTCGCTCATGTAATGCTGAGCGGACGACGCTTGTCGTACTCTTATGTATCATATACTCTTGGTTCAAATTGGAGTTAAATTGTCAGTATTTACCAGTTCAGCACTTGAGACCCCGATTCGTGATGTGTATGCTATGCCAATACCGTGAACCAGTTGAGGAGTCCGAGTCGTGTCGATTAACTTACAGCCTCTCATCCCTCAGAACCAAAATTATCAATGCGAGCTATGATATCCGTTGAATAAGGGATTGCCCTTTTGAACTCACATAATGCGGCACCACCTTCCACGCAGACTGCCACCCGTAGGAGCACCGCTGATCTACCTGTTATCTAGGATAAACAGCTGGGTAATAGCTTTTTGTAATCCGATAACATCAAAGCAAACCCCGTGACTTCAACCTGACTTGGCCGAATGAGTTGGTCGGATCTGGGCTAAGCTGGAGTAGTAGTGATTAATTCCCGGTAATAAATACCCAGGAAATTATCTCTCAATTATCTCCCGGTCCACACGAGGCAATAATTGCCGGCAATATGATTGCCAGTAATATGATTGCCAACAGATTGCCCATTTATTGCCAGTGTGAAAAGTGTAAAAATTGCCAGCAATATTAGCAATAAGATTACCGCTGAACTAAAATTTTAAATTTTCCGCTATATTGCCGGCAATCTTGGTGATGCAGTGTGAACGGGTGCATTGCTGGGAATATTGCCATTACCCCTAAATTGCTGTTAAGTAGATTGCCTGCAGATTGCCTAGCGTGAACCGGGCTTTACTTCGGCGAGCTACCTAGAGGGAACCAGTTGATAGGAGCTAGTGGAAGTTCACAGAAACATTTCTGAGCATTTCTGCTTTATTGACTAGAGCATTCGCATTGCAGACCGTGGACGCAAAGCAAATTGGTTTGGCGTTACTCCTACATACTTGCGAAAGCAATTGGGGTGCACTAGTAAATGAAAGAAGATCAGTCGTTTTTATCTTTGGCAACTTACTTTATAAACAATAGTTAAAGGTGGAATTTTATTGTATGTACTGCCTGAAAAATCTACAAGGATTAATTAGTAAATAATTAACTATTAAATTACTTAATGAAGCACTCAAATACAATGAATTTGTACATTACAAATAATAAGTACTGCTACTAGAATAGGAACTGTATTTTTTCGAAATTTAGAGTTTGATTAACCATATGAAATGTCACTAGAGCGTTCAACAGTTAAACCGCGGCTGGACGACTTTTCTTGCAGAGTCGGTGATTTCTCTCCGCCATTCGATTTCCTTAGACCAACTGATTTAGATATTTCTTTGTGAGATGGTCCCGCTTTCTTGATCTGTGCTTTTGCTACTGGTGGCACCAGTGGAACCACTTTACCAGCTGATTTTTCTTTCGCAGCTTTGTCTGTTTTGCGGCCAGGCATTTTTTGCTGGGCAGATGGGACAACTTTCCCAGATTTTTCTTTAATCGGGATGTCTGGTGTTTTTTGGACCTTTGGAACAGATTTTCCAGCTGCGGTTTTTTCGGCAGCTGGAGCTTCTTGAACCAGTACAAACATTTCTTCCGGTGGAAAGGGTTGAGGAATTTGGCTTCCTTCTTTTATTGGAACTGCCTTAAACACAGGAACGGTTTGGGCTGCTATGATTTTCTGTGCTTCTACATAGTCGCTAGGCTTGTACGCATTCAAGCAGCAGCTGCAAAATCCGTCTACCATCCAAAGTATAAAACCAAGAAATAGGAGAATCTGAAACAGAGAAAAAGAAATGGGAGAATTTATTTAGTTTTAACAAATTCATTTTTGTTTTCTGTTTCGTTTTCTCATACCGAAATAATACTTGATAAATATATACTAGATTTGTTCAGAATTAAAGCACTTCGTGCGGCGTTGGGTTGGGGTTCATCAGTACATAAAAAGTATATAACCACTCGATAATTTTATGTTCCTCCTCCAAATGGCTGATCAAGATGTTTTCTTGCCAAGTTCGACGATAACCAATGGAGAACATTGAGACTAGATGTCGCCCAACAGCAAACAATTTGTTTGTTTGTTTGTTTACTCATTCATTCATTTATCAGATGTCTTTTACGTCAAGTATTTACATACCGAAGATCCAATCCAGGAGTAAGCAGAAACCTTGCAAGTCAAGATAATGAAACCACTGGCACTCAAGGCTTCCAGAATTGTTCCAACAAAGGCAAATCCTGTCATTGAAAATGGAACTGCAACATCCTAGAATAAATACAAAAATTTAGACAACTTTATAGCAATTAACTATACGCTATTAAGCAATAAAATCCAAACTTAAACCATCGTAGAATTAGGAATTGGAAACACGTCAACGGGCGAATGCAGAAACAGAGAAGCGAAGTTCAAAGTGGAATCAGTGTATCCCTTTTTCAGACAGACAGCGGATCAAACAGACGATAATCAAACGAAGTTTTAACAATTAAAAAATATTAAGTGCTTTGGTTAACTTCATTTTTAGGTTTCATTAATTTTTTTGTCACTGTGCGATTCTGTCTCAGTTTTCCGCCCACACTTTGAAGAAACTTTCAAAAAATGTAGCTCAATCAACTCAGCGTCTATCGTTTCTCCGTTTGAACATTTCACTATGTTTTGTTTTTCTGGGCAACTACTGCATGTAGTTCCTCGTCCAGTCAGTTAAAGCTGTTGTCATATTTGAGTGCAAGGAAAAGGAAATTTTAAAGAAAGAACGAAAGAAAGAAAGCAAGGAAAATAATGAATGAATCTGTCTTTCCACTCAAATTTGGCGTTAGCTGCAGAAGCACTGACAAACAAACGAGAGCTGATTGCAGACTCTAGACGTAGACTGTAGAAGTTCAAACTCTTTTTCCTTCAATCAGTAGAAGCGAGTACAGAGGAAAACGGAATGATCCCAGTCTCATCTGCTTCTTCATTGCTCCTTTTCTTAGTTTTTAACAAATTCCAATTGAAATCTTGATTTTCAATTTCTTTATAAAAATAAATGATATACATATGCATAAAAGGTGGGAAATATATAAATGTAAATATAAACATGCGTAAAATAAATATGAATATAAATATAAATGTATAGAAATGCATGGCGTTAACACTCAATATTTAATTACCCCAAGTGGATGGTATTTCGGTGTTGCCCGCATGCAGAGAAGAGCAATGGCCGATATGAGGCAGACTAGTTCGATCAGCACTACAGTATACTTAAGAATGACGTAAGTGGAGACTGCCGGTAAATGGTAGACCAGTGCGCCCCAAGCAATGACATGAAGAGAACTGGTCAGATTTGTCAATATTTCAAAATGCTGTTCGCAAGAAATCGATAATTCCCTAATTTTTTGAGACAGTTGAGTCAAATTCATTCCACCCGGAGGTAGGGTTTGACCTTTCAGGGAAGCCAAATGTTGAGCGGGTGCAGCTTTTAGATGTGGCTTTAGAAGTTCTTCTAGATCAATATGGTAGGAGTCTTTAAGATTTCCAAAATTGGAAATCCACATACCGGCTCCGCTGCCCGTGCATCCGAGGGTACCCAGGAAAACAATCTGAAGAAAATGTGACAGAAAAAGTTGACATACAAACAATGTCAGTAAAATGTCGTTACCATAGCCATTCGTAAGAATGATTACCAAATGTTTATGACATCACTTATGTTGGCAGCCCGGATGTAAGGTTAGTCAAAAGCAAAAATAGAACTAACTTATGAATAAGTGAATTCACCTAAAATTTATATAATTTTTCTGCTCAGTGAAAACTGCCATACATAAAAAGCGACCACGAAAATGTCACCGCAAGATCGAATTTTGACTAAAGCTTGGTTCGATTGTGGCGAGGTGGCAAAATTGGATAGAGTGTCGGTGTACTAAACCGAAGATTGTGTAGAAGGTCTGAAATTAGTTGGAAAATTGTTCACAGCAGAACTTCAGCGAACATTGATACCTGAAGGGACTTTGGTTTGCAGCTAATGATTTGCACAACATTCAAGAAAACATCATGCCGAAGTAACAGTTTCAATTTCAACTTTAAGATTTGGTTTTCAATGAGCAAAGACACAAAAAAGTAACGCAAAACTAACAAGAAAGTTACGAGGTTAATCCTCAAAATGTCTTAAGCTCGCCCGCTTATTCACAATCATAGTGTACTTACAATTTGAATTATTGGGATTATGATTCCAATCCACTGTGGTTTCATTTTGTTTAAGCTTCTTTATTGTCCCTCTTTATGTATTAGTGGTGGAACAGATCTTACTTGAGTTGATACATATTAATACAAGTTATTTATAGCTCAATGGAAACCAATTCAATCCAATTTTAAATATCTTTTCATGTTCCAGCGCCCTAAAAATTTTACAACCCTCTTAACTTCTTGTTTCAGCTTTCTTATTTCTTAAGCAGGCCGAGCTCTCTATCATGAGCTGGCTGTGGGTGGATCACGTATGTGGCTTCATTCTGACCCGATTACGGACTTTCAAGCGTTATGGGCTTCAAAGATCTGTACCTTTGCAACATTTGACTACTCTCAAAGGCCCAGCTCAACTTCCTGATGTAGTACCTTTGAATACCCCCTGCTACTCCAAGGCAGCCAATGACATAATTTTTTGTAATCACTTGCAGGTGCACTGGACTGAGTGCAAACATCTGCTGTGTTGGCAAGTGCATTGGAGCATCTATTTAACGAATTATTGCCGGTATCGCTTTGTACTCAAATAGGAGTCATATATTTGCAACGCTACGTACATGGTGCCGAACTTTGACGCTTGTCATGCTGTTATGTATTATGCGTACTGAATCTCTGTTTCCTCCAAGATACTCTAAAGTTCATTTTGTCCTGGACCGGAGCTGTACAGATTATAGGAAACTAAAACTACAGTCATGGAGGAGTGAATCGGTTTAACCAAGAGTCTATAATACCAAGAGTGGGAAGCTTGGCCCTTCCTAAAGGAAATGGCCTGCGAGATGCTCGGCACATTAAGGCCGAAATCTCGGGGAGGGGGTCCCACTTACCATTGTTCAGCATGTGTTTATATGCGTTTGAACTAAAACGAATCTGATTGGCCAATTCCCTACCTTATGTCAAAATTATGTGTATAGTGGACCCCCCGAGATCTCAGGGGGGGGGGGGGTACCGCATAGCGTTGTTAAGCGTGTGCTTCTATGGAGTCTAACTGAAATGCACTGATGAGGATTACGGTAGCTAAGTAGCCAATCAAATACATTTCAGTTCAATCGCATATAAACACACGCTAAACAACGCTATGCGGTACCCCCCCCCCCCTGAGATCTCAGGGGGGGGGGTCCATTATACACATTATTTTAACATAAGGTTGGAAATTAGCCAATCAGATGCGTTTTAGTTCAAACGCATATAAACACATGCTGAACAATGGTAAGTGGGACCCCCCCCGAGATTTCGGCCTTAATGTGCCGAGCATCTCACAGGCCATTTCCATTAGGAAGGGCCAAGCTTCCCACTCTTGGTATTATCAGAAGTTAATAATAGCAAGAGTACGACACCGTACCCTTGCTAGTGTAATTGGCCTGTCATATGCTCGGAAGGCCGAAATCTCGGGGGGTCACGGTTAACACTGTTAACCATGTGTTTATATGCGGTTGAACTAAAATGAATCTGATTGGCTAACCCCCTACCTTATGTCAAAATTACGTGTATAAGGTGACCCCCCGAGATCTCGGGGGGGGGGGCTCAGCTTAACGTTGTTAAGCGTGTGTCTATATGCGTTTGAACTGAAATGCATTTGATTGGTTACTTAGCTATCGTAACCTTCACCAGTGCATTTCAATAGCTAAGCAGCCAATCAAATGCATTTCAGTTCAAACGCATATAAACACACGCTTAACAACGTTAAGCTGAGCCCCCCCGAGATCTCGGGTGGGTCACCTTATACACATAATTTTGACATAAGGTAGGTGATTAGCCAATCAGATTCATTTTAATTTAAACGCATATAAACACATGGTTAACTGTGTTAACCGTGACCCCCCCCCCGAGATTTCGGCCTTAATGTGCCGAGCATCTGACAGGCCAATTACACTAGGAAGAGTCCCGTATGATACTCTTCCTATCATCTACTCTTGGTATTATAAACTCTTGGTTTAACGAAAGATAGTACGAAGGAATGCCACATGGTCGAGCGTCTTGCCAAAATCGAGCCCGACTAATTACATTAGGCATAACTTCGGTTCTACTTCGCCAAATATTAGTATAACTGTTTTGTTCACTGTTCCAATGACTGCATTTGGCTCAGTTTAGAAATAGTACACCTGATTTCATTTAGTATTTTCACAGGATTTTGCATTAAGGGCACGTATACGACCCTCTTTGGGATGTGTTCAGCAAACTTGGTGCACTCGCGTTGCTGTGCAAATAGGAAGACACATTGGCAGAACGAACTTATATGAACGAGAGGCTGTCGATGTTCCGCCAGTGTTACGAGCATATACAATAACATGGGTGTAAAATTCTGGAGGGGCTCTACCACCCCCACTCTGGCGAAGGGTCTATCTCTGAAAAAAATCCAAAATTTTAAGAGGGCCCATCCTAAAATTTGCAGAAATTGCAAATTTTTAATATTTTGGCCAAAAAACAATAAAAAATGAATATTTTTAGCAATTTAAAAGATTTTTTGAATTTGCTAATTTGCCAAAAATGAACAACTTTTGGTAAAAATCGCTGATTGATCTACCCTTTTTTCCCTTCTGGACGAGAGGTTCTACCCTTTGCCCATTATCGCCGAGGAGGCCTACTCATTTTTTGTCTGTCTAGGGAGGGTCTGCACCTCCCCATTCCCCCTGGTTATCCGATGATTACGAGCTATTAAGCGATGTATGTTAAGTGATGTATGCTTATTAATCGTGAAATCGATGTTGGTGTTATTTTGAAAAGGCGCAACCAATATGACATGTATGTTAGTGGAGTCCACCATAGGATAACGTGGGGGGGGAATGGGGGGGGTGCAGACCCCCCCCAGACCGACTAAAAACGGGTAGACCCCCTCAGCGAAAAGGAAAAAGGGCAGACCCTCTCGTCCAGAGAGCAAAAAAGGGTAGACCCCTCAGCGATTTTCACTGGAAATTATTAATTTTTTATCAAATTTTAGCGATTTTTTAAAAAAATTTCTTAAAAATCGCTGTAAATTGTCATTTTTTCCTAATTTTTGGTCAAAAACGTTAAAAATTCACAATTTTTGCTAATATTGGAGCAGACCCCCGTAAGATTTCGGATTTTTTCAGGGGTAGACCCATCGCCGAGGTCGGGGTAGACCCCCCCCAGAATCGGACCCCGTGTTAATGTATGGAGTCCACTAAGTTAAGTTTGGCGGGTTATGCAATAAAATATTCCAAAACATCGATAAAATATCGATCCGTAAATTTTCAGAGAAGCATATTTGCAAAGCAAATTATATTACTTATTCCAGTAGCTTTACTTATTTTCTGACTAGGTCACAGTAGGCTCACAACCAAAAATAAATACAATAATACTAAATTCTAGTACCACTGAATAATACTGAATTTTCGCATATTATGAGCTGAACGAACTGCCACGAGAGTAACTTAAAGTCGGTTTAGAAAACAGTTCATCAGTTAGGTCATTGTTAGTCGTGTTTCGTCCGGAAGCTGTATGAATGCTTGATGAATTTCCTCTGCTATTTGATGTCGCTTGCCCCGTTGACATAGAATTTCTTTCTAGTGATACGCTTTGCTCAGACGGTTTCTGGAACTGTTCGGGTTGTAGGTTTGGATCCTTTGCAGGCATTTGAGCAGCTGCACTTTCTTGGACTAGCACAATCATCTGCCCCGGTGGAACGGGTTGAGCCAGCTGTATTCCTGCTTTCAATGGCATTGCTTGATATACGAGAATGGGCTGTGGTGGCGTTGTTTTCAGTAATCCTGAATTTCTGGTCAGACTTGTCTTGTAATGACGACAACCGAGAAAGCCGTCGGTCAGCAGCAGTACGAACCCGATGAACAGAAGAATCTAAAGCAGAAACTTATTAAATAGTGAAAAATTTAAAAACTCTCTTACGAATATAGGTGTATATTTGTATTTATAGGTATCATGTAGCTACCGTGCAATTTGCCACATTTTTCTAGTTGGTTTGGAAAAACTAAAATTAATTATTATTAAAACCTCCTTTGAGTGAATATTAAATCAACGGGTTTTATCTTCGGTCCTGATTAAGCTATCATATCAGTTCTATCTGGGGCCAATGTTATTAACGCCTAAACCAGGGTTAAATCGTTAACCCTGGTAAAATCCATCCAAGGGCCTTTTCAAGAAAGGATAGAGTACAGTAGAGTTGAGTTAAAAACAACTATTTTAACTCGTTTTAACTCCACTCAAGCTGGAGCTTTCCTCGTTTAACTCTTTCATGAAAAGGATCAAGTTAATTTTAACTCTACTCTACCATTTCTTGAAAGGGCTCTAGGACAGCAAAATAAAGCAGGGTTAGATGCTTAACCCGGATTTAGTCGTTGGTAGCATGGATCCCTGGTAGAAGTGACCGTTTTGCAAAGTCGAAACAGCAGCTTTCGATTTGCAATGTAGCCAGCCCATAAAAGTGTGTCGTGGATATGTCGTGGTTAGATAGACATTTAATGGATTAAATTGTAGAGTCAGCGTAGTTTTACAGTCTAGCAGCTTAGTATTTTTACATAGCCAAATTTCAATACAGAATTGGTTCGATTGTAATTGTGAATGATATACTGGCCAAATAGTTAAGTTAACAATCTACTGAATAATCAAAGTGTCAGCCATTCGTAGTGTCAGTCGTCATAGCTTACCGTAGATGCAATCCAAGAGTATGCCGAGAATCTGCAGCCGACTACAATAAAAGCGCTAGCGCTTATAGATTCCAAAATGATTGCAACAATGATAGATCCAGTCATTGCAAATGGTACAACAATTTCCTGCAAAACAGTGTTTCATTCACCGAGATTCCAAACTATGCACATACATATGTGGCCTGAGGCTATATTTAATCATTTCGATGCTTTTTGGGAACCCTTTTTGAAAATAAGCCGTAATCCTTTTGCTCTACCCCACAACAAACAGGGAGGATCTTTGTCGACTCCCAATAGGGGAACATTTGCTATGGAGGAAAGAAGAGAAGCCCTCTAGTGGCTTAATTTACTTCTAGAATGTGGGAGAATCATGAACTCTTGCTTTAAGACTTTATAAACAACTAGGATAAAGCCAAATATTTCAGTTTTTTTAAAATTATGTACAAACTTCTTTTCCTGCTACGTTTCCCCAATTGTGCCTTTAATTAAAATAAATCAGCCCCCCGAAGGCTCGACAAATTATATGCCAGCCGGACTTATGACTATGTCACAATCTTGATTTCAATTACTGCAAGCCGCTGATAGGTGGTTGACGAAGCTGCACGCGCACGTATGCACAGCAGGACCACAGAAAATAGCAGACTGATTAATTCGATCACCACCACAACAAACTTCAGGATGATTTCGTTCAACAGTGATGGAAACTGACGAGCCAGTCTGACCCAAACACCAATATGTAGTGAATCTAATCCTTCAATGTAAGGATGACACAATCCCCTAACTCCTCCACTTGTTAACCAGTTTGTTATGTGCCAATAATAGTAATGGTTTTGGAGGTTGGGCATTGGAGGGGGAGGCATAGTGCGTGCAGACGAAGGTCCTGGAGTCAACCCTGTCATATTTGGGCTTCGACGGGTATGTGAGCCCGAAGCTTGAGGGTTCCGAGCCCATATTCCAGCTCCGCTACATGTGCACCCTAAGGCGCCAAGGAAGGTAATCTGAAAAACAATATACTAAGTTGACAAAAGAGAGTAACAATTTTGAAGCATCAACTTTAAGTTTCGCATACTAATGTAATACCAAAATATTGATATAGAGTTTCTAAATGATAGTTAACATTGTAACCTCGGTTGCTTCACACACGGTAAGAGTGTGAGTCAGACTTGGAGTATAAATGAATGAATGAATGAATATGAATGAATGAATGAATGAATATGAATGAATGAATGAATGAAAATGAATGAATGAATGAATGAATGAATGAATGAATGAATGAATGAATGAATGAATGGAAGCTTACTTACAATTTGAATTGCTGGAATGATTATTCTGATCAACTGCGGTTTCATTTCTTTAAAATTTATTGCCAAGTTTTTTTTCTGTGAGTGGTGGCACAAATTCTGCTTCAAGTTAAACTTTGTCAAATTGTTTCAAGCATTATATCATTTGTCACAGAAACAAATTTGTTAGAGGATAAAATATTACCGTATTGCAGATTCTTGTTACCAAAAGCATAACTTTTAATCATGGAATACATAACTATTTCAGCAGCCGGTAATGAAACATTTGAAACGATCAGCATACAGATTGGTGCTGACTGCCGGGAGTTTATTCGTAGTCGATTCAAATCATCACTTAGGTCAGCGAATAAACGGTAACTTGGATGGCAGAGAGAGTGCAGGTTCAATTAAAAAAGTCTCCTACTTTCCCAACTCAGCGCCTACACCACTAATTAATCCTAATCAATAAACACGTTTGCGATTACAATGTTTTACCTCACACCCTAAATTATAAGCTTATAACTGATGAGGATTATACCTAAAACCTGCAAGAACCATAAATTAATACAAAATATGCAGATATTGGTCGCAGCCGCACACATGAACTCCAATCGAAGATTTTAATTAAAATAATTGGTCTAGGAAAAAACCGAGGGTCCCACACAAAAGCGCAATTTAGATTGCGTGTTTGATAGATGGCGAAACCACGAATGGCAAGCTATTGATATTCTCCTTTCAAAAAAACTGCGAAAGTCTGCAAGGAATTCAGAAGAAAAAATTGGTTGCTACCACTTAAACTCCATAGGCTGATGAATGGAAAACTTTCTAGACTATCATGGGTGACCAATAAGTACGATGTCCCGGTGCCTTTACATCTCCAAGATAAAAGGTAGAAACGCTACAAGAGTAACCCAAAAGTAAGCCATTCGATTTACAAAAGAGAAGAGAACAAAAGTTAGAGTTATTAAAAGTAGCATGAAGGTAGTCAAGAAATAGACTAAAATTGTAAGTATTGGGAGATGAATTCAACTAGAATTACCACTACGAATATAAAACCATAAATACACACCCTACACGCAAAATTCATTATTCACACTTGCAAGTATAGTGTGCGTTCAAACGGTGTGCAGAAAGATGCTATACGGGAAAGTTTTATACTGGGCACGAAACGACAATATACGCCAGAATTTACAAACAGAAATTACTGTTCAAAGGCACCAAAAGGTTCCTACCTAATTACAGATTGCTAGTAATAAACTATGTAAGTGCAAAGTATTAATACAAAAATTCTGAACAAAATACAAAGGTAGTATTACAAAGCCAAGATATTAGATTGTCGTATAATGATGCACTAAATTTTAAAACAGACAATTTATTTCAGTAAAAATTTCATGTGACTAGGAAGCGACTAGTGTTGTTGCCCGGCCGGTTTTTTGGGCCGGACGGACCCAGCCGGCCGGGCTTGTACGCCTGGCCTGATCAAGTCAAAGTAATGGTGTGTATGCCATACTCGTTGGCATTTGCTCGCCAAGCTTGGTGGCGCTGCTTTCGTGTGTCACGTTTTTTGAACTTAGCACATAGGAAGATTATTACGAAGCTAATTGCGAAGAGGGAACATGAAAGAGAGAGACTGAGTATTAGAGTTCCGCCAGTGCAATCATCTGTGAGGTGATGATACGTGACTGATTATAATACTTTCTCTATTTAGTTTAAATTAGATGTTTGTTATTTATTTGATTTCTGATTAGTCTATACCAGTCTCATTAACCAAAAAGAGTTACATTTCAATAACTTCAACTCAAGTACTGCATAAAACCTAATTTTTTACTACGTTATGAACTAGAGGAACTGTCATAATAAGTGTAACTTGAACTCGGTTTTGAAATCTGTTCAGCTGTCAGATCATCCCCTATCGAGATTTCTACGATAGCTGTATGAATGCTTGGTGATCTTGATTTGTCTTTGCTGTGTGATTTCATTCGGCCACTTGATATCTGTTTCCGGTCTTGGGGAAATTTCTTTTGTGGAGGTGATTTCTGCTTTGTTACGTTAGAAATTCCGGGTGGAATTTTTCGAACTTTTGCGCTTTTTTGGACAGATTCTTGCACTAGCACAATCATTTGTCCTGGCGGAATGGGTTGAGTCAGCTGTATTCCTGCTTTCAAAGGCATTGCTTGATATACAAGAATGCCTTGAGATGGGACTGTTTGCCATTGTATTCTGCCTCTACTGTAGCCCCTGCGTAGATAAGCACCATGACAACAGCTTAGAGCCGCGTCTGTTATCCAGAGTATGATACCAACAAATAGAAAAACCTAAAGCGGAAAATCATTGATTATTTGAAAACTAAAAGCAAATATCATATACATCAAAAGCACCATGCTTGAGTAGACTGCGTTTCCGTGAGAGTTTTAATATTAATATTGTATAGTAATCTATATGTATATTAACAAATGTTAATTAATATAAACTTAATATAAAATAAAATTAATTAATATGTGAGACGCAGGCCTCCTGCACGGATTAACCCTGACTCGCCGTGGCCTATTACTGAACTGGGCTGATGGGAACCCCACACACATTAATATGCATAATTGTTAAGCTTACAATTACGGAAACTCATTGTAAGGACACACCGCTGATTCAGTGGAACGCGCACATAAAAACAAATTTAAATTTTCAAAGCAAACTAATTCAAAGATGTGACTAATGTACCGCAGATGCAGCCCAAGAAATAGCAGAAAAGTGGCAGCCATCGACAATAAAAGGACTAGCACTGAAAGCTTCCAACATTGTTGCCATAATGACAAGTCCAATCATGGAAAAGGAAACTACAGTTTCCTGCAAGAAAGCAAAGTTTCAAATCTTCGAACTTCCAAAACATGTTCAAAATAATGTTGGGGAAAATGTAAAAGTTCGAATTGGCTCATGATTTTCAGCTCATCAGATTAGGATGAAGAAGCTGTAATAATTGACAGCTTTTGAGCTGTTCAGCAGCCATTGGCATGTAGAGTTGTTGGCCGGCCGACGAAATCCCGGTTGGCCGGCCCAGAGTGGAGCCAATCCGGCAGCCGGTCATCTTCATGCCGGCCGGCCGGGTCAGAAACGGCCGGTCTTCTGAACCAGGATAATACATGATATTATCTGTTATACATAACCCGGAGTAATTGTATGCATGATTTAATGCTAAAAATCTTGCAAAATACACGAAAAATAGGGTTAAACTGGTGCCGCCGGCCTGTTTGACCCAGCCGGCTGGCCTGCCGGTGTGCATCACCCGGCCGGCCGGGTTCGACAAAGAAAGTAAAAAAGACAGTCAAAAAACCGGCCAGGCAACAACACTACTGGTATGCAGATCAATTTAGTTGCAATTAATCGGAACATTGTTGTGCTATCCAACTTGTGTTTGTACGACTCCTGCTATTTCTCAACTTTGTTATCTCGACGATCTAAAAATCTGAAGAATTAATTGTAGCTCTTCAGCCGAATTAATTCGTGTTGAAAATTTTCCGCTCTGCTATAGATTAGGTGTTTCTAAACTTTGAGCAGAGGCTAACTGTGTGAGTTAACTAACTATAGCAGAGGCTAACTTCACAAACGGGTGTGAGCGTAAAACCCGAGATTGTCTATTGAGGGAAAGTGCAAATATCAAGGAGCTGTTACCTAACCAAGCTCAAAAGAAGATTTGGTGCACTGTTGCACTGATCGTCTGCTCATTGAATTGTCTGCTTAATTCATGAAGCATAAGTAAAAATTTTCAATTGGATTTTTAAGAAATTTTCAACACATATGGTTTAGGGGTGGCGGAGTGAAAAGTATTTTTGAGTTGGAGTATGAAATTCTTTCTGGGCGCATAGTATTATTATTTGAAAACGCTGAGAGAATGAATATTTGTGAGTCTGCAACGCGATACCGTGTACCCTTGATGAACCCAGGACTTAGGAAAGGGAGAGGAGAGAAGTTCAATTTTTACTCAGGGTGGAAAGTAAAAATTGGTCCGGCCTGGATCTAACCATGGCCCCTTCCGCTTGAAGACAGGCACATGATAACACTACCTACACCACCGGGTCATCAGCTGAACTCCCATATCAGGCTTATCAAGCTTTCCTATGCCTGCTTCCCTTACTGAACACCAACTAGAACACAAACACATGGGTGTGATTTTAACTGGTTCAAGACGGAAAGTCAGAAGCACATCGACCAGATCAGTTACCGTAAGTCGATGGTAGCTGGGTAGAACACGAAGGCACAGAAGGACAACGGCAGAGGCCAGACTGAGCAACTCAATCAGCACCACAACAAACTTAAGAATGATTTCCTTTGTCAGCGTTGGAAATCTACGAGCCACTTTGACCCACACACCAATGTGTAGTGCATCCAAGCTTTTGATGTAAGGATCACATTTCCGTGCTTCTTTGGCTTCACGTGGCCCCAAACCATAGTAATGTCTTAAGTACTCTGGTATTGACTGTTGCGACTGGTGAGAACTCTTTGGATCAGAATCATTGTCTTGAGAGATTGCATACCAGACTCCACCCCCACTTATAGTGCATCCCAAGGCGGCGAGGAACATAAACTGGAAAAAATCAGACATCAAATTGTTAAATTAAAAAATACAATAACTATTTTGGTTGCTCCTACTCAGCTAAGGATTTAGTTTCGCACAAGCTACTAATATCAAAATATGGTTACAGAACATCCGAAGCATATTAACAAGAACTGTGGTCTGTTTTTAATCATACGGTAGGGAATAGGAACGGTGGATTATATAGTACAGTTTGAGCTTAACATTGAAGTATATACTTACAATTTGAATTGAAGGAATGATTATTCTAATCACCAGCGAACTCATTTTTTTCCAATTGAAAAGTTTAAAAATTTCAACCTATTTCCAAGTCAATGTTTGAGTAAGTGGTGGCACAAATTCTAACTGAACTAAATTAAGTATTTATCATTTTAATCCTGCAAGACTGGACTGCTGCCGGAGCAGAAGTAATCAGAAGTGCTTTCTCTGCATAGTAGTTACCCATTGGCTTGCCAGCATCTAGCAAGACGGTCAAACCATCATTCTATGTGCTAGCAAATTGCTTCCAAATCTGTGATTTTATGGAACCTTATGAATTTTGGCAGTACATCAAATGTACCATTCAGGTTTAATCCGGGACAGAGAACTGGGACATTTAATCACTTTTCAATTTAACTTATTTTAATTTAAGGCTAATTTGGTGGTCGAATGAGGGCTGTTGCCCAAACTGGGTATTCAACGCCTGAGTCTCTCCGCTAGCTTACACAGCAAAATCTCTATTTGAGGGTATAAATATATTGATGCTTCCTTAAGATATGGCGTTTGTGGTATATCTAATTTAGCCTAATTTGTATTTTGTATTTGTATTGTATTGTATGTAAAGAAAAAGGTTTGGCTAATAGACTTTTTGGAGCTGAGAGATCACTTCAAAGACTCAATTCCAGAACTTTATCTAACTCAGCCCTCTCTATTGCTCAAGTTTGGGGGTCGGGCAAACTTGTTCCTTTTAAACAATTATTTGAGCACTGGTGAAATGGCTCTTTTCCTCCTGAATTACCTAATAGTAAACTGATCACTCACTGAACTTTGAGATCAGTTTACTAAATCCCTACCTAGTCAGAGTTTCCGTAACTACAACTGTGGTCCACTCTGAGCCTCAAATCAAGTCCCTAACTGTAGAGTCAAGTCCACTGGTCAGCAGATTGGATTTTACAGGTTTACTGTTACAATCATAAACAGGTGACTTCCAAAGCTAACAAGATTCGGGTCAATTTAGTTCAGATCACACAATTCCACTGATAACTAAGCTTCCCTTCACAACTCAAGAATAATCACAACATTAAGAAACCGTTTTGTACTGCAACTACACAGAATTCCGAATATCACCCTTTTAGTCTTACTCCTAGATCAGGGGTCACAAAAGTTACCTTCAGGATAGATTCCACAGGAGAAGAATAATCGAAAATGACAAGCAATTAGTAAATTCCAAGAGTAGTATAGGGCGAGCATTTCATGCCTCACTCCCGGGAGTAAATGACCTTTTGACCTTTCCCGGCCTACCCTGGGTTTGTGTATGTATCTGTAATTGACTGTTGACCTTTCCTTGTTCTTTTCCACCCTTTGACCTTTCACAATTACGTCATCAAAAGTTATCAACTCCCATTCACAATTTTGATTTGATTTTT
>JASAND010001238.1:0-14549 GCA_030248195.1 Trissonchulus latispiculum
TATATATATATATATATGCACATTCTTACCCTAGTATTATTTCGTTCAGCCTTTAATTCGACTATCTCTTCTTCCTTTTGTAACAGCTGCTCTCTGAACTGGGTTAGTTCTTTGGACAAGGCTTGATATTCCTAGAACAGCAAAAATGCAAATTATATATACACAGGAACACATAATAAACAAGAAGGAAGAAGGATCCAAAGCTACCTAGAACCTTACCTAGTTTAGTGAAACAAGGCAAAGAATTGTGTCCGATTTTGGGCGGCAGTACATATTGCTTGAACTCACACACAGTATATACGTAATGTGAACAATTCCGTGATATATATAATTCCATATACGCAGCACGACACCTGTATATATCTAAAATTCGCAAAACTTAACCAATTGGCCAACAAATTTTCCATGGAAGTATATATATACCTATTTTAGCACATTTCTGACTGATATGTACCCAGGCCCGCACACAGACTTTTGAAGAGGGGGGTCCAAGGTCAAAAGCGTCTTACCAGAACCCCCTGACTCCTATTCTCCCGAAAAAATACCTAAAAAATGCTCTGTACGTATCGTAGCTACTGCGACTCAAGCCTGCAACATTACGTAACGTGAAATAAAACAGAGTATATATACGTGCATACATACGTATGTTGAATTATAACGTACGTATATATACGTATATATACGTGTGTATATATATATATATATATATAGCATGCCTTTGTTATCAGCAAGCATATCTGAAAACAACCTCTTCCAAATTTGCGGCATAAAAAGTGAGACGTACGTTAGCTACACAAAAAATGCAAAAGCCTGCCAAAAATATATAATGCCCGCACATACACACATTCGTATAAATAATAAACTATAGGAAAGCATGAATTTTATATAATATATACCTATTTTGAGCGTACCGAAATAAATGTGGCCGACGGAGCCAAATTTGCTGAAAGTGAAAATTCACCTGTTTTTGCGCCATCTGAGCTTTTGTTTTTTATTTCAAATAAGTTAGTGGTTAAAAAGTAAGACTAATCGGCAAGCGCAAAGCCACAAAACGTTTGAAAACTAGGGCCTTCAGAGCAAATTTTTCATGGCACAATTTTGTAATACCAAATGGGCGACCCCCTCGCTTTATATAAGCCCAGCGTATATATTGCGTTAAACAGCCTATTCCAGAAAACCATCATAACTCTATGTTACATATATACTTACCACATGTATTATTTCTTATCACTGAATTATATATATATATATTGAATTATATATATATATATACACAATATATCTGGGCTTATTCTAGGGACTTTTTCTTTTTCTAGGGACCCTCGGGGGGCCAGTCATTGGGGGGGGGCGAAAATGTTTCAAATTTTTTAAAACATGCAAAGAATAGCGCTGTTTCCTAATCGTCAAAAATAAGCGGGTTTTTGGCTTAAATAAAAAATCGAGTAAAAATCTCTTGCGAAGCCGGAAAATTTTTGAAAATTTGGCCTTCAGAACGATTTTTTCAGTGCAAAAGTTGGTTACCAAAATTATTGGGTGCCATTGGGACCCCAATTATATTTGGGGAAGGCGATTTTGTGGGACGACGATTGGGGGGGGAGGGTGTTTACGAGGGGGATTTTTACGGGGGGGGGGGGAGGGCGGTTTTTTTGGGGAGGGGAGAGCATTAAAGGGGGACCCCCCCCACCAGAATAAGTCCAGTATATACGTATAACAATTTATCTGATCACCCCACACGACATATCACACTCTTATCTATTATGTACTCTTGACAACACTGTTCTGACAGCTGTTTGACTGACAGACTCACATCCAAAAATTTATTGAGACAATCCTTGCCGTGATGCTCCAGAATACCCGTCAATGAATCCACTCCTCGCTGTGCTCGAGGATGCAGTCCATTCATTACCTAACACCTCATCAATAATCATCTATTGATCGATTGATCTCGATCCGCCACCAATAATATCACGCAATATACAAATTCCAGCATTAAATAAATAATACTATATACGTAAAATGTAACGTATATATATATATATATATATATATAATCCAATGCTGATAAGATCGATTTTTTGCGTAATATGTATGTAAGGGAAAATAATTAAAGGAATCCAAAGCAAGTTTCCAGGCGAAAATTTGTTAATATTTAATTATGTTAATAAGGTAATGATGAACACAGGGAAATTGCACTCTACGGTAGGATTTCTGGATGTACTGCATACACGGCGATTATCTAAAAAGATTTCAATCCTGAATAAGCATGAAAATAACTTAACAAAATATAATTAAATCCAAATACACGTACGTACATACGTATATGTCTATAAAAATACACAGTAACAAAGATTCGGAGTTGACCTTCGCTTTGACTAGGCCTCACGTGGGTGGAGTTAAAGGTTAATCTTAAGACAGTCTGTATGACTATGATGATCTATGTAATCTCTCTTTCCTATCAAAAAATGTTCTCTCCCTAACGTAGAGCTCAACCTAAAAAACTTGTTGTTGCAAGAAATCATATATATGTAGTGCAAAAAGATTACACAAGAATCTGATCTGACGCAAATTTCTATCAAAGAGTTCATCAACAAATCCAGCCCCATATATATTATATACACGCTTTTTTCTGGGACGAAGTCTCAAGTTTCAGCTTTTTCTAGTTCAAATTCAGCATTCATATATATATAGATACAGATATATATATATATATATATATATATATATATATATACATAAATTAATTTTTTGCTTAATACATAAAAGTACCGGCGTATAAAAATATGCAACAGACAGAGGCAAACCTTGCGTATTTGCATGTAGCCATGTCAACAAGATAGATGTGTACACAATGATAAAGATTTAGCTGCAACCCGTACGACTGTCTCAAAAAAACCTCAGGTAACGTCTCTCTGGCTCTAACATCTAACCCAACCCTCCACCCACTTATTTTTAACGGGGAGTCAGTGGAAACCCTACCCACACGGAGAGGAGCCACTTTTCGGTATATTTACACATTTGAAAAGTCTAAGCCTGGAGATCCCAAAAATAGCCCTCAACTCCTTGCCGTTAATCAGTCTTGGGTAATGAGCGCTTTCAAATGCTGCATTTGACCGTTTCAGCTCATTACTCATGATATTTATAGATAGATGAAAATATCATATATATATATATATATATATATATATATATATATATATATATATACATATATACATTGGCGTAGATAAGGGGAGGGCGCCCGCCCGGGCGCCGTCCCCGAAGCACCTTTGCCCCCCAGGAAATTTTGCCAGTGGAAAAATTTTTAAGCTCGCGCGGAGCGCGAGCTTACCATATTGCATTAGTTTTTGCTGGAAAAGTAGTCTGAAATATAGGTTTCAAGTTTCAACCATTTAATTTTTCAAAATACTGCATGCAAATATTCGTAAATAGTATTTAACTATACATTTTCTGAAGCTAGTATTATTCAATATGATTTCTTGTATATATCTCTTGTATATATAATAATAAAAGCAGTCAGAGCCTAAAATATATAGTTGCCATACAACCCAAGAAATATTCAATACGAAAGCTAAAGGAATACAACTTTTCAATGCCGTTTCTGCCTATAATTTAAAAAAATTTCTCAACTTCTGGGGGGCTCTGCCCCCCAGACCCCCCTCCGTTGTTTTGGGTACGTATCTATTGTATATATAGGTGGTGTGTCTGTACTATATATATGGAGCCGTCCCCAGTAGCAGTTAAAGCATCGAACCTTAGTACGTGACGAGCAAGTTTATGAAAAAATTATTCCAAAAAATTGGAAAAATTATGAAATCGTTTCAGTAGGCGCAGTGTTTTTTAGAAATTTGAATTTGTCCAATTCTGGTTTTGACATTAAATGAATTAATCTTTTTAAACATTTCCATTATGAATTCTGTTGCAATTTACAAAATTGTCTCGACTTCTGGGGGGCTCCGCCCCCCAGACCCCCCCGCATGGTTTCTTCCGAAATGTTACGCAAGTGCAGTTGGCATAACTTTGGCTTGAATGATCCGAAAATAACATTGTAGCAAGAAAATAACGTCTAAATGTATTTTATTTTACATTGCAATTGAAAAACGACACTTTAAAATTTTACTTACACAGCTTCAAACAAAAATACACAGTGAAATTTAAATTTACACAAGATTTACACAGGTCCAATTTTGAAAAAAACCCCTGTATTAAAGAATTAAAAAAGTTTCTCTAGCAGGTTTTGGCGAAAATCAGAAAAATGTCAGCTTTAATAGTTAAGCCGTTTTTGGCGAAAATCTGAGAAAATTCTCAAGTTTACTAATTAAGAATAAAGCTGCTGTACCCGTTTTTTTGTGAAAATCTGAAAAACTTAATTTTATATGATTTTAGAGATATTGAAAGCTGATTGTGGGTCGTGGTAAAAAATTGCTCAACTTGGGGGGGGGGGTGGGTCGGGCCCCGGACCCCCCCCACTTGCCAAAAATCCGCCCGCCCCCCAGCAATGACCTATCTACGCCACTGCATATATATATATATAGTTAGATACTCAGAACATACAAAAACAGAGGACCAGCAAAACCCGAAAATGTCTCTGACAGTAGTATAAAAATAATGGTATAGAAACATCCGCAGGGTTGGCCGCAAGCGGCAATAATTACATACGTACAATTTAAACAATAATTATATATATGTACAATTTTAAAGAATGAAAAATCCCAGACATATATACACTACACATATACACAAAACACTGACAACCGGCGGCCGGCAAACAGCTGAGAATAGTGCAAAAAAATGCCTCCGACAGTAGTAGAAAACTAGCAGTATGAAAACATCAGAGAAGGTAGCAGCGGGAGGGAGGGAGGGAGGGAGGTGCATACCTGAAGGAGAGGTAAGATAAGGGCAGGATAGGAGTATGTCAGACGACGAAGAAGAAGAAATCCAAATGAGCCAATTTCACACCTGCTTGGACCGCGTTGAACAAAATTAACGATCTACCCCCCTAGTCCCTAAACATTCCCAAAGACTACCACAGCAAAGATCTATGGAATGAGTGGATAAAAAAAAATATATATATACACATTCCGTGTATACATGCTCGCACGCTGAAGGCTTATATACGTGTATAGGGAGGAATAAGGAAAGCCAGACGTTTTTTAATCAGTAGTTGAGCACCCTTCTTTAACATATAATCATATCAGGTCACTAAATTTAATATTCATTCAGGCAGTTATTTCTAGAACACAATAGAAACGCAAGATTATGTTATTCTAACCTGGATGTAATATACTTATATACCTATATATATGTACACAGGTATATATATATATATATATATATATATATATATTATATAACTACAAAAATCAGCAACAAAGAAGACACTAACATCAGTTCAAGTTCAGTTCGCTTTGTAGGCTGAGAGTTTAGGAATTGAACGGAAAGGAAAGCTAAAGAAGAATGAAACTTATCTACATACGCACGTACGTGCATGAAGGGTATGTGAACACAAAGTTAAAAGTGCAAAAGCCAGGCAAAACATGAAAAGCAAACATTCACATGTACACTGAAGCTCAAAGAGAAAGAGAGAGAGCGAGAAAGAAAGAATATGAAAATGGGGGGAGGGGGTGAAGTTTTTCCAGGGGTTTCGAAAAATTGTAGAAATGGAGCGGAAATTCTACTACAGGAAAGACAGCGAAATCGGATCCTACCCCCCCCCCTCTCTTCCAACTCAAACCTAAAATTCCATGTATGTACGTAAAGCAACCACCATCACCATTTTATGAGAGTCTAAACGATAACCGACGTACGTATATATATATATATATACGCATGTTAAGTCAATGCTCCCGAAACAAGAGGAGGTCAGATTCCATTGGAGTAAAAAGACATGTGCTCAAAGCAGCTGAGGCGCTGTACAACAAAAGGTATATAAAGGTTCAGCCCTGGAGATAGGCTCCGCCCTGCCAAAATACTTGGAGTATTATATATATGTATAATGTATTATATATATATATATATATATATATATATATATATATATATATATATATATATATATATATATATATTTATATATATATACTCGGTGCTTATCTTCGGATTCACAGCCGTAAAGCCAGGAATGTAAGCTCGAATGATGACTGCTGCAACTGCGACAACGGAGGGGGAGGGGGCCTTTCTGGACAGACTCTTGTTACCTTTCCACCGTACGTAAAGGTTTAAGCCATTTACCGAACAGATAAAGATGGATAGCTGGATTGACTAGAGCACAGACGGCTTTGCAATCGCCAATGCTTGAACCACCGACAGTAAGGACATAAATTTTAACTTGCACTTTAACCTGTAGTCAGCCAGTCACCGACTGCGAAAGATAAGTGCTTAGCTATCGCGCACGCCCCAATACAAAGAATATACAACAAACAATAGGACTGCATCGGGGCCGTAAGGAAAAACTTGTAAAGTTTTGCCAATAGTCACAAAATTGAATCGAGCAAGTTTGAAAGTCAAGCGGGAAATCAAGAGTTTTCTTTCTAATTTGAATAAACACAACAACGACCACCTACGTATTACTTTGAGGGTCAACATAGTTGCGAGATGCGACCTCGGTGCACATCCTCGGAAAAATGATTCATGTATATAGTATATATACGTGAAATGACAACGCAACTACCTATGCTTCAATGCTGCACAGCCATTACAAAGGGGAGGGAAGTATGCTATAAAAGAAACGAGGAAAAGCGCTTTGAAAACGCTACAGACAAATGATAATGATAATGGTGATGATGATAAGATGATCAGAAAGATATACCTAGGTTACCTAAGAGCAAAACTAAGAAATCAGCCAAGGATAAAGAAAGAAGGTATATTAGAACAATGAATGAATGAATTTTGACAGGAGAGATCCGTCCTATCTACAGAAGGAAGCCAGGAACGGTGGAACAGAAGGGATGGATTCCAGGAAAAAAAACTGCTGCTGCTGCAAGCCATTAGAGATCAGGTCCAAAAAAAGGACCAACCGGCGCCACATAAAGGAGCCAGAAACCATTTAGAAGGCGAATAAATCTTGGTAAAACAATGAAGGGGAGGCAAAAAGCTCTCCATATTATGTAACATACTACTAAACAAGTACATAATACACATATAGGTATATGCGCATATCCACGTATATATATTTCAAGCTGGACTTTTATTATGGTCGTTCCTTTAATGCAACCCTCCTCCAAACAATATAGGTAATAATTTCTGATATATATGAGGCCGTTAAGTAGTGATGTTTTCACTTTTAAGCAAAACCTAATATATATGTATATAAAATTTTTGACAAAGGCCGTTATCACGGTCTTGGAACAAACATTACAAAGTACAATACATCTATGTAAGTAATATATACCCTTACGAAAGCACGTTATGTATACGTGGTATATATATATATATATATATATATATATATATATGAAATTGCACTTTCTATTACGTATCTTACAAATATATTCAACAAAAATGAAGCCTTGTAGTCCGAAACATTTCTTTATATACATAACAAAAAACAGAATGACACACTCTTCTACTAGGATAGAGACAATGTCAGTAAGGAATACAAACAGAAACAGATGCAGATCAGAAGCATCTCCGTCCAGAGTAGAAACAGAGAATCTAATTAAAACATTTCGCGCCGGACGGACGACAAAGTTTACAGATCATAAAATTCCATGAATAACGACGTCCTCCCTCTCCCTCCCCTTACATACATATTTTCCCTAAGGGCTAAGAATACAAACACTGATTTATCTGTTGCAAAAACTATAAGCGTATAGATCTTAAGACTGGGCCAATGCCAAATTCGTTCCCAGCCAGTTAATAGTAATAAACAAAAACATTAAAAATGTGGCAAAAATATAAATTAATTTATATATATATATGTAATATATATAAAGGCTTTTTCCTACAGGTGGGGTGGGTGGGGGCGCCCCCCCCCAGAAATCGGTCCCCCCAGACTTGGGTCGCCCTCCCCAGAATCGCCCCCCTCCGGAACTAAGGCCCTGCAGGGCCCCCAGACTTCAAAAGTCAACAGAAAAATAGGGTTTTACCGGTAAATTCTGAAAAACTTTTCCGATTTTGCAAAATCTTTAGGCCTTTTCAGCCATTTTAAGCTCAAACTTAAGTTGTAAATTGTCCAATTTATAGCTCAGCAGCAAAAAATAACTACTTTTAAGCATTTTCTGGAAAATTTTTGCCCCCCCCCCAAAATCCGTGCCCCCTCCAAACTTGGAGGGGGACCCGCCCCCCAGACCTCCCCCTCCAGAAATTTTGGGCTAGGAAAAAGTCAGTATATATATACGTATACAGACTTTGTATTTTATACTCAGACAATTTCGGCCCGTGCAGGTCTCTAATACAGAGCCTCCCCTGAGGAAAATTTGAAAATACAGTATATATCAGCGATGGAACCGGGCCACTGGGTCAGTCCGGGTCACTTTTTGGACCGGGTCACCGGGTCAAGAGCTTCGACCCGGTTTTCTGAATTTACCTCAAATTTTAGAAATTTTGGGCTTACCAAGCTAAAATTTTAGGTTAAATTTTTGTTCGATGTCCAATATTAATTTGCTTTTTTATATTTTAGTCTTGAGCATTTTCGCAGCTTGAGGTTATTTGAATCTGTCAATCTCTGTCAAATTATTGTTTATCTTTTTAGTTTTAGCTTTATATAAAGTTCCATGGTTATTACATAACTTTATTTAGTACAATATGGTCTGCAGTTTATTTTCGCAACCAAGGCTAACGTAGAAAGTATATAAGTGAACAATTTAATTTAATTTAACTAACTACGTAGTACGTATATAATGAAAACAAAATATTTAAAGTATATACACCATGTTTTTGGACAAGCATACTCATATTAGACCCTGCAAAATTTCGCAGACGGATAAATTATTGGTTTTGCAACTAATTTCTGCACAAATTTCAAATGCTACAGCTATTAAACGCATTTAAAGAAACTCTAGAGCAAACGTATATATGTATATATGTCATTATTCTCTTCAAAGTGGTTATGGAACATAGACGCAAAAAATTTATCGTTCTTAGGCAAAAGCGAAAATTTTTTCAACTTTTGGAATTTTCTGGAAAATCGGGTCACCGGGTCAGGGATCAACCGGGCCACCGGGTCACTGGGTCAAGCCTAAATGACCCGGTTCCATCACTGGTATATATATATATATATATATATATAATATATATAATATATATAGGGATTTTACAAGTAAAAAACATATATGCATAGGGATATTTAATCAGTATTGTATTATTTTTAATCGTTAACGCAGTGTATTCATATGCCGCAGTAAAAAAACCTCTTATGAGACAAACCTAAACAAGTTACGTAAGTTCGGAAAGGAAATCCTGCACTAACAGGGAAAAGAAAAGGAAAGAAAAAACCGAATCAAACTAGGAGGTCCACGAGCCTCTTCCGTTATCAGTCTTATCAGAAACACAAGTAAGAATCCGTATATGGTTCAAATGCTGGTCCCGTCCCCAAACTTTCCCTCCATCAACTGGTGTTGTTAAGACAGGAAGAGATAGATAGATATATAGATAGAGATACTATTAACTCAATAAAATGGCAATTTAAAATCAGAGGGGTCCCGCCCCTTTCAAAAAATAAGGTAGAGAGAGAGTCCGGAAAATAAACACAGGAATTTCTTGCTGAAGCACCGTCAAAGAAACTCCAAAAACTCTACGTATCCTATTGAATGAAAATGATTACATAAACAATATTTAACTACGAGCATATCTACATACATGTACTTCCTGAAGCAGAGCAAGCACAGCAGAGAATGGATAAAATATAGATATAAGTTGTATAATGGTATTGGTATATATACCACTATAAATGGCATGCACACGTATATATATTCTCATGATTTAATGAGCAGTTACTGCTCACTTTTCGTAATTGAAACTTTTTATACGTATGTATATATGAAAATATATTATATGTATATACCTGAGTCTCCAGAGTATATATATATATATAACAATTTATTCTGATTCGACGGTATGTGTTATTACGAGCCGCGCCTGAGCATGAAAATTCGTGTATATTCCGGGTATATATATACGAAACTAATGCATGTTTAACTAAATAACTAGTTACGACGTATATACGTATATATATAACTAATGTAAGTAGATATTTAAGTAAGACTGCAAACCTAACTACATACATCTGTAAGCATCGGTAAATGAGGATATAAGGCACTAAAAATGCAATGTCTCGACTAACTCATCCCACATACGTATAAGTATATACGTACATACCCAGCTAAATGTATAATATATATATACGTAGTAAAACTAGCCAGCCATATATCTCAATTTCACGCCTTTACACATCAGACCAGACATGGACGAGTCATAAGGAACCCACCCGGGCCAAGACGGGTTACTAACATACTCATATTTACGATGGCCAGAATATATGATAAAGTTATATATACTTATATATTGCGCATCTATCTATATACGTACGTACATTAAGCCTAAATTCGCAGCACATAAGCATACTATATAGTATATATATAGTTTGCAAATACAATGATGTGTATGTATAGAATATATTACCACACAACGACGTCATTCATATCTTTGCTTATGCTTAGTGCTTACACAATGAAACGTATATACATACATATATATACATACGTAATATATAAACACGTACGTAAGCATATCTATATATACGTGTATCCATGTGTATACTGCATACGTATATACCTATATATTTAATACACCAGCAAAGCAGCTGACCTCTCCACATTACAAAACATTCCATCTCCTGTTAGGCGGGTTGCCCTCTAAATGCAGTCGGGGTGACAGCTTCAAACCCCAAACACACACACGAGGTCTTCCTCAAATTTCGGCAGTCGCACGCAGCACATCCGTGGGGCGATGGCGCAACACAAATTAGGTATACATGCAAAAATAGCTATTTTTACGAAAAAATCTCGAGGCGAGACTGGAAATTTTTGAAGATCTGCCTATTTTGGCTAAAATCTGGGCGCCCCGGGGGGAAGGAAAATTCCCGGGTAGGGGCGATTTCGAGGGGGAAGGAATTTTCTGGGGGAAGTCAATTTCGGGGGGGGGGCCCCCCCCCCCCCCCCCCCTGTAAAAATACCCTGTAATCTATACACCCATCTATTCGAACCAATTAAGGGTGAAAAGCTGAGGAGGCTAGAGCTCACGACCAACCAATATATATACAGACTTCATGACTAACTCACGGGATTTCGAGAAAGCTTTGTGGCCGGTGGGAGTCGAACCACTGACTGTCGGACCAGTGTCGGGCGCCGTAGAAGACCACTCGGCTTCTCGTTATTGATCCAGAGAAATTATTAAGGCCCCGGCCCTCAGTCAGGTTGTATATCTAAGCAACCTAGACCGCTCAGTTAGCGCTGTTTACTATATAACGTCGTCACTCGCAATCTCCATCAGAAACGCTAGTTTTCAACATAAATGCGTTCGTTGTTATATGTTTACGTACCTACGTATACTCATTTGAACCAGCAGCGTGTATATAATATAGACTAGATACGTACGTGTACAATATATATATAAGTGTATATGGTACTGCCATATATATAAACGACAAAGATTTATGTACTTATATACGTATATATTATAATATATATAAGCACATGGGATTTTGTATAAGGCAAACTTCGGCAAAAAACTTCTCAGAATTGATATTTGATAGCGGAGAGGAGGCCCCCACAGGCACAGGGATAAGGCAACCAATGGTTTCTAAAAACATCGCTCAAAAAATGTCTTATCCATTTAGGATCCACACTCCACGTATACATACGTATATACATACATACGTACGCACGTACATAACTTAGACAATATATGTTTACATACGCCAAAGCCAGCTAAGGCTATATAACCATCCGAATATTTATATACCCATAATGTATTTATATCTCCACAAAAAACTACGTATATATTAGTGATGTGCGCCGGAGCTCCGCTCCGACGGAGCTCCGGAGCGGAGCTCCGATTTTCGGTGCTCCGGAGCGGGCTTCTGCTCCGGAGCTCCGGAGCTCCGGGTACCCGGAGCAGCCTTTTGGAAGTTTTGAAGGTGCTAAGAAAAATTCGAAAGTATGAGTTTTCTGTAAACTCCACGATTTCTCCTTGCAGCACATAAGAATGGTATGAATGTTACATAGTTTATCGTACTTCTGCTTTTAAAAATGTTTCCGTTTTCTCAAGGCTGCGTTCTATATATACTTCTCAAGACGGCTTTTTTTCTGGAGACAAGTTATATAAACTTTTTCATTTTCTAAATAAAAGAAAAATTAAATACAACTCTAATATATACATTTAAGAATTAATTCTGTAAAACGTTTAAATTTCGCACTTGTTATTAATTATTCAATTAAATATTACATTTCCGTTAATCTATTCCATGTAAACTTTCAACATCTGCATCTGTTTTCTTGCTTTCATCAAACCTTTCTTTTCTAATATATCTTTCAGATTGAAATTCTGATAGCTTAAATTTATATAGTATTTTAATTTGATCATTTACATCCTCATGATAAGTTAAATACGTAGTGGGTAAATGAAATCTGGTCCACTTCTGTCAAATTTGCAATATTTCATGCATAAATTTGAAAAGTTTGGTATACATTTGATGAAATTGCTGCAAGAAATATTGAGTATTTCATGTGGAATATGTATAAGATATATATAAATTTCCCAAATCTTTAAAAAAGTGAAACTTTTAAATAAACTGCAGTGTAAACTAACATGGGCTTTTATGTAAACACAACACTATGCACAATCAATTAACCCAAAAATTCTGTGAAATATGGTCAAAAGCTGAACTTATTTCAGATCAAAAATACAGCTAACTCATATGCAGCAAAGAAATCAGCATCTAAAAATAAACAGTTAAGCGATAAAAGTATATATACAGTGAGTAGGCATGCTTTTTATTGAATAAACAAGCAGTTTTCAGCTTAAACCAAAGTTTTTACAATTTTGCCTCCACTAGCAGTCGGAGCTCCGGAGCGGGCAAATTGGTCGGCGCACATCACTAGTATATATACGAACATACATATACCTATGGATGGTTCCTGCTCAAAAAGGCATGGAGATAAGCATTTAGTATACAATATATCAGTATATACGTAAGCAATCCCCACACGTCAAAATCATACCTACGTAAATGGTTTCAAACTACTAGTGGGAAAAATGCCCTAAACGGGCATGCAATGGCTAGAATAGGGAAAGAAGGAAGGGCGGAAAAATGCCAATATATACGTATATATACTTGTCAGTCGGCGCTGAAAATGGTAAGAAACTAGATTCAGCGCCGAATAGGGAAAGCAGTCGGCGCTGAAAATTATAGAAACTAGATTCAGCGCCGAATAGGGAATGCAGTCGGCGATGAAAAGGATAGAAACTAGATTCAGCGCCGAATAGGGAAAGCAGTCGGCGCTGAAAATTATAGAAACTAGATTCAGCGCCGAATAGGGAATGCAGTCGCGTAGCGTGGAACAGGCACTTCCTCCGTCCATCCTATTCGCGTGAACTGCTCTGCACTCCCCGAGAACGTGGTATATATACTGCGTTTGAAATGAGGCAGGATACAATATCGTTTGTGTAACAAAAAGTTAAAGCCGGAGCTGCTGTCTTCTGCATAAAGTACATAAAGTATATACATTGTCTATTAGCATTAGTAGTTCCAACTGGTAATACCCTGTTAGGCATTTGGACTTTTAATAATGTCGATCTTAATAGTAGTCTAAAACAAATTAAAAGTGTTATTGATCGTTAAAAATGTTGTGTTGGAAAAGCCAATAAAAGTATGTGCCAAAACGAAATCTTAATCTTGTCTATATTAGGACACTAAAACGCGATCGCAGTAGATATTCTACTGTCGCGAGGCTCAACTAAGTCTAAAAGTAGACAACCCAGGAACAGTTTCAAGTTTGCTGTATCAGATAAAATTGTACGAGAAAGTAGGCGCTCATATCAACATATTGTAATTCACGAGCATAAAACCCATTCACAGTTAATGAGATTACCGTATCGAAGGTAACATTGTTAGAAAAATGAACCGTTCAGCTGGATATATCGCAATTCACGCGAATAGGATGGACGGAGGAAGTGCCTGTTCCACGCTACGCGACTGCATTCCCTATTCGGCGCTGAATCTAGTTTCTATAATTTTCAGCGCCGACTGCTTTCCCTATTCGGCGCTGAATCTAGTTTCTATCCTTTTCATCGCCGACTGCATTCCCTATTCGGCGCTGAATCTAGTTTCTATAATTTTCAGCGCCGACTGCTTTCCCTATTCGGCGCTGAATCTAGTTTCTTACCATTTTCAGCGCCGACTGACAAGTATATATACGTATATATTGGCATTTTTCCGCATCCTTTCCTTCTTTCCCTATTCTAGCCATTGCATGCCCGTTTAGGGCATTTTTCCCACTAGTTTCTTGCATTTTTCCGCTTTAGCGTTTTTAAGAGGGCTTAATATATAAAAC
>JASAND010001241.1:0-12186 GCA_030248195.1 Trissonchulus latispiculum
TTTTTAAGCTCGAAACACGTATTATAACGGTACAATACACTTATTTCGCGCCGGAGGCGCGAAAATTTTTTGAAAAATGGGCGTTTTACACATAGCAGGAAAAAATATCTGGGGGGCTACACAATTTCGGGGGTGGGATTCCCCCCCATCCCCCCCCCTGGCTACGCGCCTGATGAGGTCGCTAGGTGAAAAAATGTGGAAATGCGCCTACTGAGCTTGAAGGCTTAAGCTAAGGTTCAACCGTCGCAAACTGTGGAATATGAATGATAGAAAACTCAAACTGTCAGGGACAGGTGCCCCATGAGTGGTGCCTGTATGGTTAAGATATGAACTGTCTGACTCTTCTCTATCGGCCTGGGCACAATTTTGATTGGTGAAGTCCTGCGGCGACATTAGTGGCAAAGTCGAAAATCACGAATTCTGCTATAACTCGTTGAATATACGGAGTTGAGCTATAATATTTGGAGGTTTTACCTTTACGTCAGGTTGCTACAAGTCCTGAAAGTTTGAGCCAAATCGATTTTTGAAGGTTGTCCGGAAGTACAGGCAGCACAGTCGAATTTCTCAGAAATCGACTCATATATATATATATTCTACTTTGGTACTTTGGTACACTGCCATTCGATAAAATACGAGCCCCCCAGAACATTGCCAGGGTCTTGTCTCGTTTACACCCCCCCACCACTCAAAATTTTTAGAACTTGTCCAAATGAGCTAAACTTTGGTATGGGTATATTTTAGACCACGCTAAATTCAAATATCGCAAAATTAGAGTTTCATCTTAACTTAAGCTATCAACAGCTTATACTGAACTAAGGAGAAGCTGAATCGAAAAACGGGCATCAGATACGTGTTCAGAGACCCCGAAAACCCCTACATAGAGCTTTTCAGCAAAATCGAAGACAAGCATTTTTCGGTTCCCCTACGCCCCCCTTGCGAATTGAAAAAACTCGAATTTCGCGAAATCGAAAAATTTTGCGATACGAAGTTGAACGGAGCGTGGTAGAAAACATACTCATACCAAATTTTAACTAATTTGGTCAGGTTTTAAAAATTTGACTGGTGGGGGGTGGTATATAAACGAGACAAGACCCGATTGCCACATGTAAACGAAATATATTGTAGCCGAGCCTTCTTCCCCCCCCCCCCTCCCACTTTGTCGGTGATGTTTTATCCCTCCCTCGCGTGACTACGTATATGTAAATATAGTCAGGTTCCCAAAAAAACCAGTTGACAGTTTTTTGTTCCAAACTTTTGCAGGGTGACGTGGGACAGCCCAACTAGGGTGCATATGCATAGGGCTCGGTCCGACACAGCCCGTCAAATCTGGCTTCTTCGGACACTGTGGGGGACAATGCGAAAGACCCCTTTGTATATATATTATTATCCTGAATTTATTTAGCTGAACATGGTTATTTTCCAGTAGTGCTAACCAGGGGCGTAGGCAGGGGGGGCCAGAGGGGGGAATTCCCCCCCGAAACTCATTTGCCCCCCGGGAAATTTCCCATGTCGGGGAAAATTTTACAAAAATTTTCGCGCCATTGGCGCGAATTTTATTAATTGACTCAGAAAAATCTAATTTGCACATCAAATTACAGGGCTAAATTTTCTAAAATTTTAGCAAAATGTGCTCTAAAAATAGGTTTCAATTATGCCATATTCTAAAAAGGTCTGGCTTCTAGCTGGGGGCTGCCGCCCCCAGACCCCCGCCTATTTTATCTGAAGATCTAACCGTTTGCACTTATAGTCTAACAAGTTTGTAGAAATTGTTGTCTAAAAATGAGAAAACAGAAAGACATCGTTTCCGTAAGCGAATTTTTACAGGAATTTGAAATAGCACTATCCTTATTTCTGCGATTTGAATGTTTATATAATCTTTTTAAATGTTTTAATTATGACTTTTATTACAATTCACAAAAACTCTCCAGCTTTTGGGGGGCTCTGCCCCCCAGACCCCCCGTGTAACTGCTATATGTATATATGCTAAAAGCTTGAAAAATCCGAAAAAAGTCTGAATCAGGCGAATAACGATTTTGAACAACTTGAGTAAATGTTAAAAAATTTTGGATGTGCCCCCCCCCGAAATTTTTTCTGGCTACGCCACTGGTGCTAACGAAAATTTCAGTTGAGCACATCGAATTCAGAAATTTACTCGGATTTCTTAAAGAAGACAAATAAAATTCGTATCAAAATTAGCTTGCCCATTTCTAGAATTCGGCAATTTAAACTTTTGCCGAATTCTAGAAATCGGCAATGGATTTTGCTCATTTCTAGAAATGGGCAAGACGCTTGCCTATTTCTAGAAATGAGCAAAAATATTGCTGATTTCTAGAATTCGGCAAGGCTGTTGCCGATTTCTAGAAATGAGCAAAATTGCTTGCCGATTTCTAGAAATCGGCAATTTCGGGAACTAGGCACGACAAATATACGTATTAGTGTTGTGCGCTGAAAGATTTGCCCGCTCCGGAGCTCCGGTCGGGGCACCGGAGCTCTGCGGAGCTCCGACTGTTTGTGGAGGTTAAAATTGTAAATGTTTTAATGTTTTATATAAATGTTTTAAATGTTTTAATTATGACTTTTATTACAATTCACAAAAATTCTCCAGCTTCTGGGGAGCTCTGGCCCTCAGACCCCCCGTGTAGCTGCTATATGTATATATATAAAAGCTTGAAAAATCTGAAAAAAGCCTGAATCAGGCGAATAACGATTTTGAACAACTTGAGTAAATGTTAAAAAATTTTGGATGTGCCCCTCCCCCGAAATTTTTTTCTGGCTACGCCACTGGTGCTAACGAAAATTTCAGTTGAGCACATCGAATTCAGAAATTTACTCGGATTTCTTAAAGAAGACAAATAAAATTCGTATCAAAATTAGCTTGCCCATTTCTAGAATTCGGCAATTAAACTTTTGCCGAATTCTAGAAATTGGCAATGGATTATTTCTAGAAATGGGCAAGACGCTTGCCTATTTCTAGAAATGAGCAAAAATATTGCTGATTTCTAGAATTCGGCAAGGCTGTTGCCGATTTCTAGAAATGAGCAAAATTGCTTGCCGATTTCTAGAAATCGGCAATTTCGGGAACTAGGCACGACAAATATACGTATTAGTGTTGTGCGCTGAAAGATTTTGGCCGCTCCGGAGCTGCGGTCGGAGCACCGGAGCTCCGCGGAGCTCCGACTGTTTGTGGAGGTTAAAATTGTAAAAATTTTAATTTACGTAAGCTAAGCAAATTATTTTTACAATGAAAAGCACGTCTACTCAGTGTTTACTTTTATCGCTTCACATGTTTATGTTCAGAATCTGATTTCTTTGCTACACACATTTGCTCTATTTATATACTAGCCTGTATTTTTGATCTGACAAGAGTCCAGACTTTCCAACTTTTCGCAAAATTTATGGATCTTTGATTATTAATTCTATTGTGCTTGCATAAAAGCCCTTGTTAGTTTACACTGCCGTTTTAGTTCTAATGTTTCACTTTTTGAAGATTTGCTAAATTTAAGTTTTATAGATTAGGACTCCATAAAATTCTTTACGAGAATTTCGTCAAGAACTAAATTTTTCAAATCCATAATGAATTACGTATTATAGATAAATTTATCAAATGATTTGCTTTTATCCACTGTTTAACTACAGTACAGCTCATTTCAAAGTGCGTTTGAGGCGAAGTCCCAAATCTGGCGAAATGTCGCGAAATTGGCGACATTTCGCTTAAAAATTCGCGAAATCTCCCAAAATCTTAGAGAAATGTCGCCAAAAATTAACGACATTTCGCGAAAAATGTCGCGTAATTTGGTTTTGCGACATCGCTTCAAACTCACTTTGAAATGAGCTGTACTGTAGTACTTATGTAATCATAAAATAAATTTGCACAACGAGAAATTAGAAAAGATGGGTGAGATGAAAGCAAAGAAAACATTTGTAGATATTGAAAGTTTAAGTGAAAGAATAGATTTTGTTGGAAAAGGGAATAATTGATTCGATGGATTAAATAATTGCAATTAATTAAAAACTTTTGTAGAAGCAATTCTTAAAAGTCATTGTCTAGAATTGCATTTAAATGTTTAGTTTTATCATCTGGACAAGTTGATAAAATTGTCTCCAGAAAAAGAATCATGCAGCAGTCTTGAGAGAATAGAAAAAATTAAAAATAATACGAGCACTAACTTTATTGCAGTTCTTACGCACTATTCCTGAGGATACAGCAAGAAATCATAAAAACTAGTGATGGGCACTGGATATCCGGATAATATCCGATTTGAGAAAAATTCCGGATATCCGGATAATATCCGACATGAGAAAAATATCTGGATATCCGGATATCCGTGTGCATTTCAGACAAAGTAATGAAAAATTAGCAAATTTTTGACAACAATTTCAAAAATATTAAAATATTTTTCAAAAATTTCTTTGAAAATATTTTTGAAACCAATGTTGTGGCTTGATTGCATGATAGAAATTCACAGCATACCGAAAAATTGACAGTTTAACTGCAAAATCGAAAAATTTTCTTGAACTTAAGTTTGGAATAAGGGATAACCGGATATGAGAAAATATCCGCTGCCCATCACTCATAAAAACGTTTCAAATATTCTTCGTTACCCAACTTATGACCAACAGCTCAAAGCTTGAAAATGGCTGCTCCGGGTACCCGGAGCTCCGGAGCAGAAGCCCGCTCCGGAGCACCGAAAATCGGAGCTCCGCTTCGGAGCTCCGTCGGAGCAGAGCTCCGGCGCACATCACTAATACGTATACCTACATCTCTGCGTTTACGTAATTGTATACGCGTATGTGTTCTGCTTCTGGGAAGTCGAGCAGTGAAATATTGTGTTTATGCATTGGCTATTACTCTCTCTCTATCTATATATATTATATATCCAATATATATATATATATACGTATAATATGTATGCCATGCTTTCTTTCAATATAATGTATATATACGTATATATATATAAGTAAGTGCGTGTATATGATATTAACATTATGTATTATATATAATAAGGCAGGGCCACGTTGTATAAATGCAAGCATATGATTTGGCGTGTATGTGTATATGCATACTAATTTGCGTTCCATTAAAGCGAAGTATTGAGGTGTAGGCTGAGAAAAGACGCAAGTCATTAGACTAGCAGTTAAAGGGGCTAGTGAGCGGTGAATATATATGCTAAAATAAGGGGGGCGTCTCTTAAACATTACCACTAGCATTACCATTAGCAGTGTTTTCAATTATATACTATTACTTTTCAATACTCGCACCTAAAACATAAGCACAAAAGGCGCTGCTTCTCTCTGAGACCATTTGAGCTCCGTGGAGGCATTTTTGTGCCTTTCCCATTTTACCCTCCCCAGTGTTAAAATTTTAAAATTTGACCAATCCAGGTAGAATTTGGTGTGGTATATATGTTATAGGTATATATCAGGTAAAAACTATATATATATATATACAAGAACTAGGTTTTTTTTTTGGTCAAAAATAGCGTCGTTTGCAGAAATGAACAATAGTTTTGACGACGCCAAAATAAAAATGACGACAGAATGACCAAGCCAAAATGTGGAAGTAGCACTCAAATTTAACAAGAATGCAAAGTTTCTATTACGTTTCAACAGTGATTTTTCAAAAAATTCTCAAATTTTGGGGGCTGTCGCCCCCAAACCCCCGCTCTATATGTATTGTCTTAGTGATGTTCGACGATATTTGAACAGTCAATCAGTATATCTGTTATATATATATATATACGAAGCCACAGGCTACGAGTCTTTATGCTACATACTTCAATTGTATTTTTTGATGCAAGTTTCTCATACCAATTTCGCTGAATACTTTCTTTAAAAATTTTCTCTTCGGATTATCTCAGCTAGAATGGAATGAGAGCTTATATATGTACGTATGTACCAGGCAGGCCCGCACCCAGGATTTTGAAAGGGGGGGGGGTCCAAGGTAAAACGCAACGGGGGGTCTGGGGGGCTGAATAATTTTTGCATTTTTGCCCAAAAACAGTACATTGTACCTTTATTTCTAGGAAAAGTGAATTTTTTTAATTTTTTAATTTTTTAATTTAATTTTAATTGAAAATTTTTTAATAATAGCTGTAATAATAGCTGTTTTTGCCATAGAAATAGCAAAAATTTTCCATTTTGCCCTCCCAAAAGGGGGGGTCTAGACCCCTTGAACCCCCCCTGGGTGCGGCCTTGGTACCAGGATAGGATGTTTAAGAACGTTTATTGCATAAATGTTATAACTACTAGGGATGGACCTGGAGGGCAGCCCTGTCGTTGCGATTTGAAGGTAAGTAAAAGCAAAGAGGAAAAACCGAGAAAAGGCATGTCAACAAAGTTTCGTGAGCGTCTATATATACGTATGTATATTTCCAACATTTTTACCAGATTTTGGATAGAAAAAGCTTAAAATGTCGTGCGTGTTTAGCAAAAAATTCTTATTTTTCCCTTCAAAAAGGGTAAACTTTTAAAAATTTTCTTGTTTATGCAAAATGAAAAGAATTAAAGATTTAAAGGACGATTTCATCTAAAAAGCAAAAAATGTCCTCAAGCCCCCCCAGACTCCCCACATAGTATCGGGTTGTTCTCGTCATCGTTAATGCTCAAACGCATGCTACATACACAGACACCAGATAGTTGTATATATTATATATGAGTATACGTAAGTTAGAATATATTTTCGCGGGACAAGGCGAAATATGAAGCAAAACACGACAACAAGGTAAAAAATTCAACCAAAATTACGAATATAGCCTAAAATCAAAACTAAACTGCATTTCTGCAAAACTTTATTTTTGACGTTGGACAAATAAAAATGACGCTCAGAAAATAAAAATGACGAAAATTTGATGAAATCCGATTTTGAAAAAAAAAACGCTGTACAAGAACCAAAAATGCTCCTTCGTCGCATGTAAAATGCGAGTACTCTCAGGCAGGTTGTACAAACACGGAAACTAGCCTGTAAAATGCATATGAGTGGCGTTGAGGTTGTAAATTAAGGAAAACAAGTTGCAACGGCTCAACACATGAGCCTGTCCTACAACGAGGCTCATATTGGCGTATGTCATAATATAATTTGTCGATATTGGACCTTCCTATAAATAGCACGTAAAGGTTTTCATTACAAAATTGTCCTTCACACATCTTGTCGCTAGACATTATACTGTGCATACGCATTATACGACATGCCACTCTGCGCTCTGACTCAGAGCCATGTGGGGAAAGCATTACGTATATATGTGAGAGCAGTGTGTCATAGTGTTCCGAGAATACAGTAGGTGTACTATAGTGCTTCCGGAAATAGTAGGTGCCATGGTGTTTCGGGAAACATCAGCTTGCATGTGCATGTACAGTTAAACTTGAGGTGTCGCAGTTCACTTCGTTCTGTCCATTTCTTTCAAGCCACAATGTTAACACGTTATGTCTATTCATTCGTTTTTTCTTCAATATGATGACCTGATGATCTGTAAGAAGGCTGCACTGTGACGCCAATATGAGCCTCGTTGTAGGACAGGCTCATATGTTAAGCCGTTGCAACTTGTTTTCCTTAATTTACAACCTCAACGCCACTCATATGCATTTTACAGGCTAGTTTCTGTGTTTGTACAACCTGCCTGAGAGTACTCATATGTATTTTACATGCGACGAAGGAGCATTTTTGGTTCTTGTTTTCCATTCTTTTACATATGTATGCGCAAAAAAGAACCAACATAATATATTTCCGAACACCATGCGCAAGCACATATATATATATATATATATATATATATCATATATATCATATCACATATATCAAATCCATTGTCCAGCGAGGAGTTGGCTTACAAAGGAGAATACGACGCCAACGACCATCTGGAACCACCTTCTCGGGAAGAAATCGCTGCAGCTGTGAAATCGTTGAAGCCCAGCAAAGCGGCTGGATTGGACCTCATTCCACCCGAAGTGTTTATTGAAGGTGGCGACACCATTATTGATGAGCTTGTGTACTTGTTTTCTCTAATGTGGCACTATGAAAGGATCCCGGAGAGCTGGAGGACTGCTGTAATCGTCCCGATCTATAAGAAGGGGGACCGAAGCAGCTGTAGCAACTACAGGGGAATTTCCTTACTCTGCATTGCACTTAAGCTCTTTGAGATCGTCATATTCAACAGATTCCGGAAGAAATGTAATGAGCTGACCCGAGAAAACCAAGCCGGCTTCCGACCAGGACGAGGCTGTGTGGATCAGATTTTCTCGTTACGTCAAATCCTACAGCGCCGGCATGAGTTCCGAAAACCAACGGTCGCCGCGTTTATCGACTTCAAAGCCGCTTTCGACTCAATCGATCGAGCTGCCCTTTTCTCAGTTATGAGCGCAGAAGGTGTTCCGGTTAAGCTGGTCAGGCTCATCGAAATGCTTTATGCGGAAACTAACTGTAAGGCCCGAAGCGACTGCCAGCTATCAGATTCTTTCACCATCAAGACCGGGGTACGCCAAGGATCCGTGCTGTCCCCAGCCTTGTTCAACTACGTGGTTGATTGGGTGATGTCCGTTGCTATAGCTCCTGAAGACGGAGTGTCTATCTCAGACGAGCATGCTCGAATCGTTGATCTGGACTATGCAGACGATATTGTTATCCTCGCTGAGTCGATCCCACAAATCCAAGATATGATCTCTCGCATAGCAACAACTGCAGCCAGGGTGGGTTTGATCATCAGCGCTGCCAAGACTAAAATAATGTCTTGCTGTTGCGATGACCCCCCAATTGTCGACCTGTACGGCTCTCCCTTAGAAGCTGTTAATGAATTCTGCTATTTGGGATCTGTCATCACAGCTGCTGGTGACGCTGGCTCGGAGATAAGGAACAGAATCGCCAAGGCATCTCGTTGCTTTGCATCCTTCCATAAAAGCCTTTGGTCGAAACCTACTGTCAGCCTGCAGACAAAACTGGCAGTTTTCAATGCGGCAGTCATGCCCACCTTACTCTATGGGTGCGAGACGTGGGTTACCAAGCATGTAGATGCTGTCGCTCTGAGAACGTTCGAAAACCTGTGTTTACGGCGACTTCTGGGTGTAAGCAAAAGGGACAGAATTCGAACCTCCACCATTCATCATTCTTGTCACCGCTCCCAACCTGCAGACGTGATTGCAAGAAGACGGAGATTACAGTGGTTAGGGCATGTCCTACGGATGGGCCCTCAACGACTTCCGAAGATATGTCTGACATCTAACATTCCAGTTGACTGGAAACGGCCCCGAGGAAGAGCTTTCGATACGTGGGCCAGAGTTGTCGTCAAGGAAATGGAGCCTGCCTTCAGAGAACTTCCTTGGAAACGGTGGAAAAAAGATCCTTTTCGTGAGATGCTGCCAACTGCTGAAGATCGCGATCGATGGCGAGGAAAAATTGATATGGCAATGGCCCCCCGCATCCGCGGGGACAGGTGAATACAGGTGAATATCATAGGGGTCGCGGCAGCGACCCCTATAATATGTGTGAAAAGTGGCTGGAGACAGTGTAAAATAAGCTGCGCAGAAGCTGCGCAAAATCCTGCGCAGATTTCATGCGCAAATTGTAGAGCACATCGAGCTTAGTATATATGTCTGTGAAGTTTCAGCCCCGTATCACTTACCATTAAAAAGGTGCGCCCCGGACCGGTTATGGCGGCGATGTTTTTTTTCCGATTTCTCCTATTTGATGGTTGTATTGTACATAATGTTCGCCGCTTTCACGTGATCTGCAGCGGTGGGCCAACCTAAAGGGCTATGGGGTCTAGTAGTACCCTCTAAAGAATTTAAGAATCACAACTTTTTTTGCGCCGCAGCTGCGCCACAGCGCCGCTGTGGCGCCGCAAAGTCGGCTCATAGCGAAAAGTGACCATTTTTGTGGTCGTCGCTCAGGTCGAACGTTACGAGCTGGAGCTAATTTCCTTTTATATTCAGAAATTACATATATTGAGCTAACTAACGGTCCAGGTTGCGTTTCTCTATCACTTCCCTAGCGACCACAGTGGCCCGTCAAAGATGGCGAAAATTCGAAAAATGAAAAATCGAAATTTCTCGCTATCTATTTAACTTTGAACGCTCAAATCTTCCATACAATGGTTTTCTGGCACGGAGAATCGATTCCCGCAGTCAGTTTTACCGTCAGACCCACCCATCTTGCTGGGCTGGTTCCACTTTGCCGTCGGGAGGGTCAAGTCGGGAACCGCTTCCTGGAGGTCCATAGTAGGCTTTACCTGGCCTCTCAAAACTTTGTCTATAGGGGTTTTCTGGTGCGCCCAGCTCATTCCCGGTGTCCTTTTTGCCGTAGGACTCATCCATCTTGCTGTGCTGGTTCCACTTTGCCGTCTGGAGGGTCATGTCGGAAACCGCTTCCTGGAGGTCCATAGTAGGCTCTACCTGGCCTCTCAAAACTTTGTCTATAGGGGTTTTCTGGTGTGCCCAGCTCATTCCCGGTATTCCGTTTTGCCGTCCGACGTACCTATTTTGCTGGGCTGGTTCCACTTTGTCGTTTGAAGGGTCAGTCGGGTGGGGGGTCAAGTGGTCGAAAATAAAATTTTTCAAAAGTGGTCAAATTTGGTACCAACTGAAAGCCCTAAGCGAGCTGAGCAACTTTTGTCATAGAACTGCATGCTCAAAGTGGCTGTAGAGTGCTGTGGTTGGGTGGGGTGGGGACTTAAGCGATTTTCGGTCAAAAATGAAAGTTTTCAAAAGTGGTCAAATTTGGTACCAAATGAAAGCCCTAAGCGAGCTGAGCAACTTTTGTCATAGAACTGCATGCTCAAAGTGGCTGTAGAGTGCTGTGGTGGGGTGGGGTGGGGACTTAGGCGATTTTGGGTCAAAAGTATAATTTTTCAAAAGTCTTCTTCTTCAGCCTTCCGGACGCAAGCGCCCAACGGTGACTCTGATGGTATCTCTGACTGCGGCTCTCCATTGGTCTCGCGACTGGGCTGTTTCGAGGCACGTTGTTAACCAAGTTCTAGTCCACTTTGCAGAGGTGATGTTCTGCGGCATGAGGACGGTTTCAGTGTCCTTCGCAACTCTTCTTCGCCAGGTTTGCCTTATTCCACCGACGGGCCTTTTCCATCCCGGTAAAGGGCCAGCGAGAAGTAACTGCCGTGGGAGCCTCTCTTGCGGCATTCTAAGAACATGACCAAGCCAGCGTAGTCTATGTTGTTGTATGACGGCTTCGAGCGGGAGGTCATGTTGAAATAATGCTGCGAGGGCGTTGTTGGTGACGTGGGCTTCAGTGGTAATCCCAAGCGCTACCCTCCAGCATCGCCGTTCAAATATGGCTAGTTTCTTCACGTCTGCTAGCTTCACAGGCCAAGTTTCACAGGCGTAAAGTAGTATTGGCCTGACAGTAGAATCGTAGACCCGCGCCTTGGTCTTAGTGGATATGTCTTTTCTAAGCCACAGGCAGCGACGGAGTGAATCAAATACGGCTGCGGCTTTGGCTATTCTTATTCTGGTTTCCCCAGTTACTTCTCCGGCAGAGTCTATAGAGCTTCCCAGGTAGCAAAAACTGTCCACAACTTCCAACGCTTCTGTGCCGAGGTAGACAGTTGGAATAGGACAGCAGGAGGCTAACAATTTGGTTTTTCCGGTGTTGATGTTTAGTCCTACTGCAGCTGCTTGTGCTGCCACGTTATTCAGCATAATTTGGGCACTTCCTTCATTGTCTGCAAAGAGCACTATGTCATCAGCGTAGTCTAAATCGTACAGCGGATGAGCACCGTTCTGAATAGGAACACCACCAACAGCCGGGACATCGAGTGCTTTACGGAGCACCATGTCAATAGCAGGGTATTTTTTACAGGGGGGGGCGGGCCCCCCCCCGAAATTGACCTTCCCCCCCCGAAAATGCCTTCCCCCCCCGAAATCGCCCCCTCCCGGGATTTTTGCTTCCCCCCCCCGGGATTTTTTGGAGGCCCAAATTTTTGCCAAAAATAGGCCAATTTTCAAAAATTTTCCGGCTTAGCCGGAAATTTTTTCGTAAAAATAGCTATTTTTAGCTTAAATCCTGGCATTTTTGAGAACTTTTTGCGTTTCACCATGCAAAATACGCCAAAAAATACCATTTTTTGGCTCATTTTTGCAAAAAAAATGTCCCCCCCCCCCCCCCCCCCCCCGAAAATTTCTTCCCCCCCCCCCCGGGCAACCCCCCCCCGGAAAAAAATCCTAAAAAATACCCTGAATAGCCAGGTT
>JASAND010001242.1:0-14008 GCA_030248195.1 Trissonchulus latispiculum
ACTCAGGTGCTGAAGCAACAGTTTCATTTCTTGAATCGACATCCACTAAAGATACAGGCTGTGTCTGTACAGAAGAATATGAACACATGATTCCTGTCCAAGTGCAACCTGGAAATAACCCTCAATTATGCTAGATGTATGCAGGATCCAGTACTGTGTCAATCGGCACACGTAGCACTCAAGTACCCTGCGATAGCGACGACGTGTGATTGATACCATGTGAAACGGAGCAACTTCTGAATGGAAGCTTTGTGCCGTATTCTAATGTAGGACGGCTATGAGATTTCTTATGAAATTTCAGTATTGATCTCAAACACTTACAGCGGACAAAGATTTAATTTCCTTATTTATTTATTTCACTACTTCCTAAAAGCTAACCTAGTGACCAGACATGTGCAGGAGGGAAAGTTTGGGTGGGGGTTGAACCGGCGTCTACGGAAAACCGGATTTTTCCTGTTGCTTGCCCAAACCACCGGAAAAAAGTGTAGGATTCCGGGGTAGTGAACAGCCTCTCTGGAGGGTGAGCATTGAGGTCTGGGGGGTAAAAACTCGGCCCAATCACCCAAGCACACACGTGTATGGTTGTGGCCATTCATTGCTTGTTCAGAAAATTTATACATTGCAAATAGAAATTAAGGTAACTTTCACAAACAATAAGCTAGAGTATGAAGAACGTACTTTGCGATAAACGTTGAATGAAAGCTAGAGCTCCAACCCTCTGAGAGAACTGTTTATGTACAATGTACAAGGAACATTTAATATATGTTCACATGTATTCCCAAACTAGGATTTGCATTAACTATAATGCAATAGCTTTTCGAGAAAGAGAAAACTGGTATTCCCCCAGCCACTTGGGCCAAAAATAGATACATTGATCCTCTTCGACGCTTGTAGTTGTAACCCCTCAGAATCGCAGACTGTGTAAACAGTGTCTAATTAGTGTGTGGTTACGGATGGTACATTTTATAGTTGCATACCATAGGATAACGTAGTAGGAAATGGAGGGGTGCAGACACCCCAGACCGACAAAAAATGGGTAGACCCTCTCGGCGAGAAGGGAAAAAGGGTAGACCCTTCAGCGATTTTTAACAAAAATGCTCATTTTTAACAGATTTTAGCGATGTTTTCAAGAAAATTCTTAAAAATCGCTAAAAATCTTCATGTTTTATCAATTTGTGGGCAAAACTGTTTAAAAATAGCAGTTTTTGCAAATTTTGGGGCAGACCCCTTTAAAATTTTGGAATTTTTCAGGAGTAGACCCTTCACCATAGTCGGGCTAGACCCCCCCCCCCAGAATTGGACACCGTGTACATACATACAATATCAACTGCTCATAAATACTGATTTCGCAGCGTAGCGGGCCATCATAAATGACGTTTCAATCAAGGAATATCTCTCTAATAATTTTGAATTAGTATACTGCTGTCTGTACATTCCTCTTCACAGAATTCTGGTGGTTAAAAACTGGGATTAGGCAGTTGAATATGACAGATGGTAATCTTCTTTTGATTTAGTATAATCTGAGTAGCCAGCATTTAAGCTACGATCAAAGTATGTGTTACAATGAAAGTGATATTAAGTTTAGATGGCTTGGCTGCGACAGTTCTATCAGATTTGCTGTTTTAACTATTATTTTCTTCCAAGCGTACCAAGGAGTACCAAATCAGCTCCGTTTATTCGCACAGTCCAAGAATTAAGCTCAACCCAAGGCCCTTTTTAATGCATTTTTGTGGAGACAAATTAACAAAATCTCACTGAAAGCAAAGGTGAAACAATCAAACCTTAATTAAAGCAGTGAGATAGCAGGCTAAAAATGCGTAAACTACGCAAACTGTGCAAGTAAACTGCACACATGTACAAAAACGAAACAATTCAAACAGGCAAACTTTTATTTTATGAATGAAATAAATTTAGTAAGATCTCGCGAAGTATGCAAGTTTTGTTAATTGGATGTAGCAACCTGGGCCCCGTTTCACGAAGCGCTTATAGCGCTATAAGCTTCTAAAAATTGTCAATTTTACAAGCTTATAAATTTTACCGTTTCACGAAAGTCTTGTAAGTTTAGATTTCTTATGAGTTTTATAAGCAGGAAAGACCACTTATAAAGCGCTTATGACTGAAAATCCTTGATATTTTCACTGCTCAGCATAAATCAATGGGCCCAATGCATGCTCTACTTTGACTTTCAAGTTCCCCCAAGCGTCCGAACTAAAGTCTGACACAAAAATGTGTGTACAAAATCTGTAAGGCCTCCAGTGAACTCAATATACGTCGTAACCCCATAAAACCATGTATATATTTTCGGAATCCTTGCAGCGAGACATTTTTATAATATTTAAAATTTTTAAAAATTTCAAAAATTTTAAAATATCGGTTTTTCTGCCAGAAAAACCGATATCCCAGGGTTTCTTTCGGACCGTTCAAGCTATTCATCTCATTCATTCAAAAACATTTTCCCGTCGGAAGACGCATCGATTGACACAAGAACGAAAAAAATCGGTTGAAAGATAAGCATTTTATTCCAAAATTTCGTTTTTCCATTTCCTTTGATGTTTGCCGCTTTTTGCAACTTTGACTGGTTATTACTCGCGACTCGCTCACCCGAAAAATTTTTCGATTAGATTTTCAGGACCGCCTAGGCGCCCGCTTTCACATAATATATGTGGTATTTCAAATTTGAAAATCGATTTTTTTGAAAAATACCACTTTTTGACCCAAAATTTCGGCAAAGCAGATTAAGCAATAGTGAGTAAAAACATTATCATAAAATTCAAGCTGAACTGAATCCAACGATATAAAGCTTTTGCTGCTACGAATTATATTGTGCCAGCAATGAATTTTTAAACAATATCCCTTATTTCAGCTGGTTTTTGGCTCTCTTTGGTGTTGCCGCCGTGATTTGACTGAAGCAGTGTAAACTAGCAAAACCAGCTGAAATAAGGGATATTGTTTAAAAATTCATTGCTGGCGCAATTTAATTCGTAGCAACAAAAGCTTTATATCGTTGGATTCAGCTCAGCTTGAATTTTATGATTATGTTATTTTTACTCACTTTTGCCAGAATTGCTATGCCGAAATTTTGGGTCAAAAAGTGGTATTTTTCAAAAACATCGATTTTCAAATTTTGAAATACCACATATATCAGGTGAAAGCGGGCGCCTAGGCGGTCCTGAAAATCTAATCGAATAATTTTTCGGGTGAGCGAGTCGCGAGTAATAACCAGTCAAAGTTGCAAAAGCGGCAAACATCAAAGGAAATGGAAAAACGAAATTTTTGGAATAACATGCTTATTTCTCAACCGATTTTTTTCGTTCTTGTATCAATCGATGCGTCTTCGGGCGGGAAAATTTTGTGAAAGAATGAGCTGAATAGCTTGCACGGTCCGAAAAAATTCCCTGAAAAACCGATATTTTAAAATTTTTGAAATTTTAAAAAATTTTAAATTTTATAAAAATGTTTGTCTCGCTGCAAGGATTCCGAAAATATATGGTTATATGAGGTTACGACGTATATTGAGTTCACTGGAGGCCTTACAGATTTTGTACACACATTTTTGTGTCAGACTTTAAATTAATTCGAATTATATAAAGTAAATAAAATTAGTTGATTTATGAAAGTATTATATTAATACTATTGAAGCATATAGATTAACAACTGATGAAATTAACTTAAGGGGGGGTCCATTTTTGGGCCATTTTTTCGACTTTCTCTGATCTCGCTGATTTTTACATATTTTATTGTCCAAACGATATAATATGTTAACGATTTTTTAAAATTAAAGTCGTGACGGTTGTCGAGTAATTTCAACTCAAAGTTGAGATTTCATGTGTTAAACATTTTTCGCGTGCGCCAAACAAATCTCCCGACAAGCATTGATGAATCAGTGCAAATTTTATATTAAAATATCGCTGAAATGTTAAATTGCGGTATCTTGGAATTAGAATTTTAATTAGGTCTTTAAAGTTTTTCAATTAATTTTTAAAGGATTAAAATATAACACGATGTTAGCATCATGTTAAATTTTAATCTTTCAAAAATTAATTAAAAATTTTTAAAGGACTAAATTAACATTCTAATTCCAAGATACCGCAGTCTAACATTTTAGCGTCATCTTAATGAATAATTTGTCCAGATTCATCAACGTTTGTGGGGATCTTCAGTTATTTCTGATAAGATCCAGTCCTTAGCTAGAACAGTGTTGTTTGCGGGCCGTTTTTTGCGGCCCGCGCCCGGCCTGCAGCCCGTACCTCATGACCGCGGCCCCAACACTCCGGCCCGCGGCCCGCACACGCGTAAACCGGCCCGGAGGTACCCGCACATACAAATTGCTACCTGAGCACAAAAACTGATGTATTTTGAAAGATACTTCCGGATCCGGCAAATTTTTCTGTCCGTTTAATTTGAACTTTGTTGTCTACCAGATTACTGTTCTTAAAGTGGTAATAAAAGCCTAGCTTTCCTTAACACGTTCAGTACTACTGAGCCATTTTTGGGTCAGTCCGATTCCTACTGGCAAACTACTGACCCACCATGTAATTTACAGAGAAAAATTTTTTTAGTGTGCAAAGCAAAATATTCATGCGGCTTTTAGTGTGTACAGGAGGAGGGAATTATTCCTGTATTATTTATATTTTTGTTTGTGAGTGTGTATATAGTATTAAAATAGTATTAGTCTATGAAGTAATTAAACCAAAAATGGTATTAGTAGTGAACGTGTTAATTAAAAGGGTACACCATGAAACAATTTTTGAGCAGGGATTTTGCTCATTTTAACGCAAATGTTTGACGCATTTATCCTTGACAGCGAGTTTCTTTCAGCAATTGACGAGCTTAATTAACCAGCTATTAATTGTAGGAAAATAAAAATTGGTATTGAAAGCGCCAAAGCTGCGACGCCGCAGCAATCACAGACAATTTTTTCCATAACACCCCATGCTGTGCAACTTCATTCGGCTGTAATATACCTTAAATGAATTAGTCTTCAGCAAGAAGTTGTGACTAAAAGTTAGATGAATTAAAGTCTACAGTAAGAAGTTATCATGGATTTATATTTATTTATGTGCAAAAGCACGAATTCCGAAATTAAATCAAAAATTCAGTTTCTGCGCGTTTGACTTTTGTAGATGATAAATACGTTTCGACTTATTTCTGCAAGACATCGTTGATATTTTTCACAGAAGATACTTTGGTCTAATGGATTACAAGCTAGACTTGTATATATTCAGTACAAATAAAACCTGTAGTTTTCACTGGTTTATATGTTTACTCTACACTATACTCTATTACTCAATACGCTGATTGATTGTGCAAACTGAGTAATATAGTACATGCTGAAGGTGTCGAATGGCATAACGAAGTCAAATAGTGTTTAAAAATCTTAAAGAAATAATGAAAAACGCCTGACTGCAGTCACTAAGGCCGAAGCCTTAGTCCGAACAGGAGAGAGCCAATGGGCGCTGTGAGCGCTCTTACCCAGAGAGAACTAAAGTCTGACCAAAAATTCTTGGAACCGAAATGTGAGCGGCTGTCCTGAGTTATCATTTGGAAGGTAGCTCATACAATGTATACATTTTTCGAATCCTCGGAACCTGAGATTTCTGAAAATCCGAAAATTCCGGAAATTCCGATTTGATTCACGGAAAATTTTAAATTTTCAGTTTTTCGCCCAATTTTTATCGCAATCAAAATTTGGTTCTCACAGCTGATTAGAGACGGTCCTGCTACACATTTTTGCTCTTAGAAGCTTTTCTGGAAATACACCCAATTTCCGGATTTCCGGGTTTTCAGGTGTCTCCGGTGCCTCCACCACAATATGGGGACCTCCGAGTTTACTTGCTGAACAAATCTAGCAACAGAACCAATGTCAGAAAATGCACCTAAATCCTGGAATTGAAATTGGATTTCACTCTCAGCTTGAAATTTTTCGTGAATTCCGAGAACTGGGCTCATTTCTGAAAGTTGGTTCTATTACAAGATTTGTTCAGCTCATCAAGAGTTTCTGAATGATACCCGATATTCGGGCATGGAGAAGGCTTTGAAATCCGGAAAATCCGGTTTTCTCGAATTCCGGGAATTGCGTGCATTTTCACGAGTTCGTTCTATTACAAAAAGTTGTTCAGCTCTGTAAGAGCTTTCGAATGATACCCATCTTGTGTGTATTGGAGGAAATTTTAAAACTGGAAATTTAGAAAACCCGGAATTCCGGAAATTGTTTTTATTTTCGTGAAAAGCTTCTAAGAAAGCAAAATTGTGTAGCAGGACCGTCTCTAGTCGACTGTGAGAACCTAATTTTTGATTGTGATAAAAAATTGGGCGTTAAACTAAAAATTTTAAATTTTCCGTGAATGATATCCGGAATTTTGGAATTTTTCGGATTTTCGAAATCTCGGGTTCCTGAGGATTCGAAAAATATATACATTGTACAGGCTACCTTCAAATGATAACTCAGGACAGCCGCTCACATTTCGGTTCCAAGAATTTTTGGTCAGACTTTAGTCTCTGGAGCTCCTACCTGGTTGTCCAAGAAGAGGACAGCCAGCTCGGCTCTATCTGTGCTGCAGCAAACCTATCAAATCACCTACCTTATCAAAACCTCTCTGACTGTGCTATGCACAGAAAGAGGACTGCAGTGGCCCGAGGATCTCCGTAGAGATACAAACAACATTTACATCAAGAAAATGAGGTAAACGCGGGCCAGCAGGCGGAACCACGAAGGATACAAGGTACGAATTCATAAAGAAAATAATGAAAAACGCCTTCTCGCAGTCACTAAGGCCGAAGCCTTAGTCCGAACAGGAGAGAGCCAATGGGCGCTGTGAGAGCTCTTACCCAGAGAGAACTAGTGGCTTCGGCCTTAGTGACTGCAGGCAGGCGTTTTTCATTATTTCTTTATGATTAATGCCTTGTATCCTTCGTGGATCCGCCTGCTGGCCCGCGTTTACCTCATTTTCTTGATGTAAGTGTTTAAAAATCTGAAATATTGCCTTCTTTTGTATATAATCTGGTATGTATGAAATCTCTAGAAAGCAAAATTATCCCCATGAAAGTAGCCCAAAATCGGCCCGCATCGGATCGCGCGGTCCGCGCGGGTAGTAAAATTCGGCCCGCCCCGCCCTGCCCCGCGGGTACCCGCGGGTACCCGCGTCCCGCATACAACTCTGAGCTAGAATACTGCAACCTTCAAAAATAACAGCAAATGAAGCTATGATAAAGTGAAAATAAGCGAACATTGATTTTGTACCATTTTGTACGATTTTGTACCCCCATTAAACACTCGTTCATAAAAATTGCCGCAAAGCAAATATCTGTAGTTCTTCATTTTGCAGTGGTACGTAGATTCTCATTACTTATGAATAATTCGATAATTCTAATCAGATTTAACCCGGCTTTGTTTAAGCCCGGTTTTAGGTGTGTCAAAACCGGTGTCTTTGTTTTCAGTAAGGATTCTGAAGCCGTTCAAAATCAGGTATGGCAGGAGCCCATGTCGGTACCAGATCTAGCAAAATAACTCTTACAGCGTACAGTTTGAGTTTTTATTTTAAAATTAATTTCAATTATTAATGATGTGTGCTAACAAATCGCCATTTTAAGATTCCGTCTACCGGCAACCCGATGTACAACTTCTACTTTACGTGCTTAAGGGGGGGCCATTTCTGGGATATTTTTTCGACTTTCTCTGATCTCGCTGATTTTTACATATTTTATTGTCCAAACGATATATGTTAACGAGTTTTTTTAAATTAAAGTCGTAGCTCTTACGGTTGTGGAGTAATTTTACCTCAGAGTTGAGATTTCATGTGCTAAACATAGGAAATTTGAAAAGTTGTCATTTTTCGCGTGAGCCAAAAAAATCTCCCGACAAACGTTGATGAATCGAATAATTTGAGAAACATTAAAATTAACGCTGGGGGGGGGGGGGGGGGGGGGGGGAAGGGGTGAATATGTGAAAAATTTTGAATTATAACTTTAATTTAGGGTTTCAAAATGTTTTAATTAATTTTAAAATGATTAAAATTTGATTTGAAGCTGAATTCTTGTTAAATTTTAATCCTTCAAAAACATTAAAGGCCTAAATTAAAATTTTAATTTCAGGGTACCACAGTTTAACATTTTTGCGTTATTTTAATGTGTAATTTGTTCAGATTCATCAACGTTTGTGAGAAGATTTTTTGCGCACGCGAAAGACTGAAAACTTTTAAATTTCCTATGGTTAACACATGAAATGTCAACTTTGAGGTGAAATTACTCGACAACCGTAAAAGTTACGGCTTTAATTTTAAAAACTCGTTAAAATATACCATTTGGACAATAAGATATGTGAAAATCAGCGAGATCGGAGAAAGTTGAAAAAATGGCCCAAAAATGGACCCCCCCTTAAACGTATTTAGTTTTAGCAGTTTACTTCTAATTTTTTACAATCCACCCAACATAATATTGTTGACAAAGTTTGTCAATTCAGAGATTATTTGTACACCAAAAATGACGAATATTTGAAAACTAAGTTTTATTCTCATGTTCATGCTATCTTGTAAATGCGTAGAAATAGTTACAAATTGGCAGCTATAAGCGTTTATAAGGCAAAAATTATAAGCAACATACAAGAGTTTTGTGCAACACTTTACAAGATCTTATAAACCGCTCATAAACCGCTTACAAATTTCCGCTTATAGCCTACAATAGTACAATAGTAAGCGACTTTATAAGAATGTTAGTGAAACGGGGGCCTGCTAAGTTCAGCATATAGGCTATCTAATAAGCTCACTGTTCGGACTTCGTCTGTCTCACGTACCAAATGTAGATTGATACTTATGAAAACTTTCTCATTGTTCCAGGTTCAGCATGATTATCGCCGTTATTATTGTCGTTGTTGTGATTTTGAGTTTATATTATCTCAACCGGGAAGATAGTTCCGGCTTACCTCCTGGTCCTAAAGGACTACCATTAATTGGTCACGTAACAATCTTAATGACCCCAAATCTACAGAAACCGCTTCTGCAATGGACCAAAGAATATGGACCTGTTGTTAGACTTTACTATTGCAATCAACTAGTAATTTCGCTCAACTCATTTGAAGTAGTTAAGGAGGCTTTGTTGAAACAGTCAGATAACTTCGCTGGGCGTCCGGAGAGTTATGTGATCCAAACGCTACATGGTAAGTGACATAGTCATAATGCCGGTTGGCGTTGAGTATGTATTTATATGTATTGTAGGTATTTACATGTATTGTATTCTATATGTATTCTATATTTACTGTACTGTATTCTATATGTTTCGGTATAGGTGTAGGCAGCACAGTCTATTGTATTTAGAGTGATAAATGTTAGTAATAAGTACATGTGAACGAGCGAACAACTTAGTCCTTTTTTTGTCACCATGGGATTCTTACCTCTATAACAAAAGCTGTCGATGCAACAGAACCAATAGAGATCTGTTTGCAGAAATCGCAAGATTTCGAATTAGCGCTTTTCGGAAACAATGACGGATGCAAGGTATTTTTGGGGTTGCGCCGTTAGCGAAATTACGGGGCCGGGCCGGGGCCTTCCCAAAGTGCGGGGCCGGGCCGGGGCCGGGACCGGCCCGGCCCCGTTACATGGCCCCGGCCCCGGCCCTGTTACACGGCCCCGACGGCCCCAGCGTCCCCAGACTCGATTTAACAGCCTTTTGCTTACCCCTTTGCAAGAGTTTTGGCAATATACCTCATACTGGCAGTCTTTATGCTTCATTCGGATCCTATGTTGAGTACATTGTGAGTCATTTCTCTATTCAGAAGTCCTATCTTCTGCAGTTCAGCATAGCCTAGGCAAGATTTTTGTGCTCAAATTATGTAAATTAGGCTTATACAATATTTAAGCAGCAGAACTGACAGCCTACACGCAGTCTTTGCCTGTCAGCAAAGCGGTTGCGGAGATTTGAGCACCAGTGTTGCTTAGGAGCTACACATAGGTGCATTAGGGAATTAAGTAGTTAGCGTTTGACAGGCGAATCATGAAATTGCAATAAATGTTTGGCTTTTCCATAATTTGGAATGAAGTAGGAAGAACGTAGGTTGTATTGCTGAACCAAATACTGTAATTGTGCTACTTTGTTATTTTGTATGCTAAGGGAAGGGAAGACTAGCGCCTGCCAAGAAATCAGAAACCTTTACTTAGGTATTTAAAAAATAATTTCAGTTCGATATCAAAAGAAATAACTAGTGATAAGTCAATCATTCGCGATCGCTTCGCGCAAAATAATAATCTAAAATTGGTTTTCTAATTTTAATTTGTCAATAGTTCAAAATAAGTTTGCAGTATACGCTTTGATTTCTTTACAATACAAGATTATCTTGCGACATTAACTCCTATTGGACTAGTGAAACTAACGAAATATCAACAAACGGAATTGAGATTAGTTTTCTAAATAGATCAGAGACGAACGTTAACTTTCCTAACCTATCAACTTTTCTAAGCAAACCTGAAATGGAAACAAAAAGCTTCTGGTTCGATCAAAAAAGCTGGGATATCTCTAAGTCTAAATTTAATATAGTATATATTATCATATTTTATTTAAATTAATTTATTTAGCAATAATAGTAATTTATTTAAATATCTAATTATACATTCAAAATAACTAACAGAAAATAGGGAACGTGAAGCATTGTAAAACAGAAAGTTTTTATATTTCGAAAGTTTACAGGAATTACTGAATTATTATTAATTTTAATCAATTAGATAATTACAAAATGATGCGGGATTTTGCGGGATAGGATTTTTCAAATTTGCAGGACTACGAGATCCCGCGGGACGGAACAAGCAAATTTAGTTCGGGGCCGGAGGGGCGGGCCGAAAAATTTCCTCCCGCGTCCATCTGTGGCTGACACAACATCATGTTACAGAGAATTGTGTGCTGTGCTACATATACTAGTGATGTGTCAGCACCTGAAACTGAAACTGAAACTGAAATTTATTTGGATGAGACAAGAAACTGAATCTGAATTTGAAGTTCCTATGAGCAACCGTCTGAAACTGAAAATCAAATAAAATGAGACCTGAACCGGAAACTGAAAATCAGATAAAATTAGTCATGAAACTGAAACTGAATTTGAATCTGAAGTTCCGACGAGCAACCGCCTGAAACTGAAATAAAAAGGCTGCCTGAAATATCACTACTACATACGCCAAGAAATAGCCAAATGCACAGCAGAAAATATATAATAAAGTGTGTTTACGTCCTGACGGCCCGACGGGGCCTACGGGGCCGCCGGGGCTTACGGGGCCGTCGGGGCCCACGGGGCCGCCGGGGCCGTGTAACGGGCCCGGGCCCCAAAGTCAACGGGGCCGGGCCGGGGCCGGGCCGTTAAAAAATTTTGCTGGGCCGGGCCGAAACGGGGCCGGCCCGGCCCCGTTACACGGCCCCGGCGCAACCCTAGGTATTGTTAACTAATAGGAACATTATTGCTATTCTGAATGTTTCTACTTTCCGTTTAAAATCACACGATAATAGGTGTAATGTATTGTTGTCTAGCCCTTATGTGAAAAGTTGAATTTCAATGTCTGACATAATTTGCAGACCTGGTGAAATATTTTGTTACTTTCGTGGATTTCTAGAAGGCAAATATGGAATTATTTTTAACGATGGAGATTTACAGAAGGAGCAACGGAGATTTGCTTTACAAGTACTGCGAAATCTGGGATTTGGTAGATTCGATATTGTGGAACGGATCCAATACGAGGTAAATGTTGAAAGCGGCGGGTATCGCTTCAATTTTCTGTTTTCATTGTTTTAATTGCTCATCCCTTGCACCATAGTCCAAGTTGTCAACCCAAAAATACTGAATGTACATCAAAAGTAATGACACTGTTTGTCCTGATCATTCGAAGACACTTCCTCTCCCAAACTGTAAGTGCAAACATTTTGTGAATGTTTGTGACAGCACAGTGGCATTTGTAGCTATGTCCTTAGCAGTGTTTTATTTTGTGTTCACGCCTTTTTCATGCTCGGCTTTAGTGTTTTTGTTCTGCCTGGAGGCAGAACTATTTACACGGACAACAGATATGTTTTGCACTATGAAGGTGTTGTTTGCTCAAACTTAGCCATCTTCAGCATTGACCTAGTATACAGTTCTGCTCGTTTTTTTAACCGTAGGGGGAAAAGCAGTTTCGTAAGCTCTCTTTTCATGCAAGACGAAGCAGTCAATAAATCAATTTTTATTCCGCCTGGAGGCGGAATGATTGCCGCGGGTTATGGATATTTTAACACATGCATGTATGGAAAAGTGGCTCTAATCCCTATGTTCATCATATAAAGCTAGCTTCTTTTTTTAGCCGGAGGGGGCTTAGAAATCTGTCAACTCTGTTTTATTTTACGAAAATTTAAGGTACGATATTTTTGCAGTGACTGAAAACGTTTCAAAGAATTTTAAAAATAATTAAATGCACGGGGCTCTTTTCAACATTCAAAATTATTCACATAGACCCCCTCCCCGCTGGAAACTGAATTCTGACGGATTGCAGAAAATTTTGCATATGCAAATTAGTTATATTTGTTTCTTTAGAAATCAGTTTGGCTCGTCTTTCACCATGAATGTTGCTAAAATTTTTGTAAACAAAGTAAGGAACGGTGGCAAGAAAAAACTTCTTACCACCAACCGGCCTACAACCTAAAGACAGGAAGATTGGCGAAATTTAATCGGCATGTGTGCTGGTGTGCACCGTGATGATTAGCAGTAATATATGTACTTCGGTGTCAGTGCTTTACAGACGACCAAATGTTTATTTCTTTCGAATTCAAATCCACTGCACTGCGCAAAATCATTGGAGCGTGCGGTGCGACTGCTATTTGCTATCGAACGAAAATATAATTAATGTATTCGCGACACAGTCATGAACCCTGTGTAGGCTTATAAACCAAAAGCAAATCTAACTATATGTGGGGTATTCAGTCAGGCTCGCCCTTGCCCACGGATTATGGAAGTCAGTTTCAATGTGTTTCAAGTGTTCCAGGTACTCCGGCTCATTGGCGGAATATTGCCTCTTTTAGGGGCCAACTTGTTTATTCTGTGAATGAAGTGGCTTTGCCCGATGAAGACGGTCCTAAGTCTTAAGTCTTAAGTCTAAGTCCTAAGTTTTAATTTCTATCCCCCTCCAACACAGAACTTTTGTTATATGCTGTTGATTCCATTACCCCACCCCCCCTTTCGAAAATGCCAGTGTGCAAACAAGGCTTGTCTGGATGACTGCATTTATGCAAATTAGATCAGCGAAATTTGAGATCAGTTCAGACATAGCTGCGTCCTGCGATCCTAATTGTTTGCCCTTTCTCAATTCTGTAAGATTACTCAGGAAAAGCGAAATTTAAATGTAGGGTAAATTTTTCTTCTTGTTCTTAGTTCAAACCTTTTGAACTTTACCTTTGCTTTGCACCTTTGCTCGAGGGAGCTATGGGCAATGTCTGTTTGTTGTATGGGCGTACTTGGCATATATGGACTCACAATTTGCACGTAAATCATCGGAGATTCCTAAACTGTTCAGCCCTTTTAACAAATATAAAATTCAATATAATTCGACTAGTTATTAAAATCGCGTTGAAAAATTATGAAAGGTCAAATATAACGCTGAATAAAAGACTGGTGAGTAGAAGATGACAGAAATAGCTTTCAAAATTGATAACATATATATATTAGAGACGCTAGCTTACGAAAAACTCATAATTTTTGTCCATACATACAAAAACCGAAAACAACATTAAACCCCTTTCGATCTGGGCTAAATCACCAAAAATTCAGTTATGATCTAAATAGCCAGTAGTTGTTAGTTATTGTATCCGAGGGTTACATATTCAGTCAATATTCGTATAGTCTTGTGGGGAACAAGAATGTATGGTTTAATCTGCATTGTAGAGCCATGTCTGAGCCGGATCAATAGTCTCAACTTTTGTGACAAGGACATCGATTATTACATTAATAATTTTTTGTGCTCCTTTCTGCATTTATTTTGCATTGCTCTGACGCAGAACTATACCCTTTTAGGGG